>MU184729.1:622-13798 GCA_016904865.1 Pissodes strobi
TATATATTTTTATTTATTTATTATTTTTTCTATTTATAAGCAAAATTCCAATAGGTATGCTTTTCTATCTAAGTACCTATAGTGCCACGTAGTATGATTATAAATTGTTGATGTTCTCTATTAAATAAATTTTTTAATTGGTTAAAAGTTGAAAATATTTTCTCTTTGCACTAAGCAAATTGTTTGAGTAATAGTTCATGGCCATATTCTCCTAAAAACTAATAACTATTTTTTATTTTTAATACAGGCTCAAATATTCCACCTAACACAAAAAAAAAGAAATAAAATATTTTTATAGAAAATAAAAATTTCAAAAGTACATACCTTAAATTATTTAAAATTACGGCAAAGCTAAATATATAAAATAAAAATAATAAAAAAATAATAATAAAAACTAAAAGAAAAATTAAAAATAAAAACGCATATTCATATTTATAACGCCATTACTATCTGAAAAACGATAAAAAAAATTTAAGTTAGTATAGTAAGTTAGTAGAAAGTTGATGATGATCATTTAAAGACGAAACGTCGGATTTGAAATTGGATATCATCATTGGATAGAGGGGTAAAAGTGGCAATGCAAAAGTGCATTTATATTTAAAATTCGCTTTTAAATAAGCCCAGGAAAAAATAAAACGATTTTTCAAAATGTCGGTTTTTTCCGGATATCTCCGTAAATACTCGGAATTTTAAAACTTTCTAAACGGCATATTGTTAGGCACTTAAATGCGCAATTTTGCCGTAATTTGACCGGCACTGTATCTCTTACGGTTTTCGAGTTCCCCATACGTAGACACGAATTCGAGCCACCCTGTACACCACGTGCTGAGAAAGTTGAGTGCACTTTACATACGTTCTGAGAAAACGTTGTCATGCTTGCCTCTTATTATTATAACTAGGTCATCTGTGTAACTTTGGAATTCAAAGCCTGCTTCAGTCAGTCTTACCAGTAGATCGTCA
Source organism: Pissodes strobi (assembly GCA_016904865.1). NCBI lineage: Eukaryota > Metazoa > Arthropoda > Insecta > Coleoptera > Curculionidae > Pissodes > Pissodes strobi. Next base: position 1,583 of record MU184729.1, read on the forward strand.
GCCACCAGAGACCAAAATATGGGCGATAGGACCTCTCTTTGAGTGTGACGGCTGTTCCTCCAATGGTCGCGGTAACTCCACGGCTAGTTAGCATATATTTTATCCCTTTTGTAGTGGTTGGTTCCACTCCTCTGCGGGTTGTGGCGCGCTGAATGGATGCATGTGAGGTGTTGTCAAATGCACCTTCTATGTCTAGAAATGCACACAGCGCCACTTCTTTTTCAGCCAGTGCCTTCTCTATATCGCGGACGAGATTTTGAAGAACATGGGTGGTGGATTTCGATGGTTGGTATGTGAATTGTTTTGCATGCAGTGGAGCATTAGAAAGGAACTTGCTCCTGACGTGCTTATTGATAATATTTTCCATCGTTTTAAGAAGGAAGGAGGTTAAGCTAATGGGGCGGTAAGACTTTGGTTCCTCTTGTGATCGCCCTGTCTTTGGTATGAACGCTACCTTAACTTTCCTCCAGTTTTTGGAAATGTAGCCCAATGCAAAGCTGGCTGTAAATATTGATTGAATGTGTGGTAGTAGGTGCTCTATAAAGACTGGAAAGACTCCATTTACTCCCGGGGATTTGTAGGGTTTAAAGCTATGTATCGCCCATCTGATTGTGTTTTTCGTAAAAAATTTGTTGGCTAGACATTTTAGCCTTGTAGGCCACCGAGCGGTTTCAATAGGCTCGTCTTTTTGTGCCAGCTTTTCTTTGGGAATTATGCTTGACCCGGGAAAGTATGTTTCTAGAAGAATCCTTAGACTTTCTTCAGGTGTCTCAGCATAGGTGTCTTGGGCTCTATTCTTTAGTAGGCCGATTTCGTTTGAGTGCTGCTTGGGTAGCACTTTTTGTGGACGAATGGACAGTGATCTATCTCTTCACAAAAGAACCTAAAATTTCTTCTTTTGGATCACCGAAGCTCTACTCGGATAGTGTTTTATGATAGTTATCCCAATTTCCCAGTCCTTTGGCTTCATTGAAGGCTTTCCTCTACTTAGGGTCCTGTTGCGCCATGGCACATCTCTTTGGGTTGCCACCTGTTTCACAGGACAGTTTTTTTCGTTAAGAGGCTATTATTGCACTATCTTGGTATATCCAGGTTACATCAAGTTAGTTAAATTAGTTAAAGCGGATGGCGGTTCGCTCTCAAGCTTTGACTTTAGATGCTCTTTGTAGGCAATTCAATCGGTAAGTTTAGGCACTCGGTTGCTAACTATTTTAGTATTTTCAACGGATATGTCAAAGCGAATGTACATGTGATCGGACATTGAGTGAGTGTCCGAGACCTGTCAGTTGGTTACGTAGTTTGTTATAAATGGGGTAGATAGCGTTATATCTAAAACTTCTTTTCTTAACGCATTTATAAAGGTGGGTTTATTACCTTTATTAGTATTGTCTATTCATATTATTATACTTTTTAATTTAATCATATGAAATTTGCCAATTTCCAAAATGTTTTATATTACACAGGCACATTGTTATAAATTTGGCGCACCCGAACGACGTTTGCAGTATAGTGAGGTAAGGGAACAATACCTATTTTTTATTGAAACCCTGAAAATACGTATTTACTATCCATTTTCTATTGTTTCTCAATAGAAACTTAATAAGCCGTAAAACGAAGAACGTGTTGTTTAAAACTTTTAGGGCTGAAGTCAGCAGTAGCAGGGATGAAAATACTTTTAAAATGTGTCCTCCTGGAAAAGCTCCAAAATTTTGTTTAATACTGTCATTCAAAATATACCAACGATTATTACTTTTCAATGGAATGATATTTTGAATATATTTAAGTTAGATGTTAGATTACGATGCGCTAGTTTATCTAGTTTGATTAATAACTCAAATTATTGTTCGTATTCTTTATAATTTTGTCTGGGCTTTGTTATTTACTTATGATATTTCGTGTGAATTAAAATCATAACCGTTTGTATTAAAATATCAGTTTTTATGATAATTGTCTGATTTAGAATAATATTTGAGCCACTCATTTGTCCTGGCTAAAAAGGGAACATCCTTCTTCCTTTTCTGACGCTTTTGTTTTTAAATTTCTATATTTTAATACTGCTTTGGGAAAACTGTTCTTCCATTAATGTTTACAAAAATCAATTGAGAGAAATGAATGTTTAATTCGTCCTTCTTTATTTATGTATTCTAGTTAAGCTTGTACAATAATACACACTCACTCAATAAACACTCACCGACATAAAATTCGGGGCAATCAAAATTTAGATCAAAATTAATGTATGATTTTAATCTTTTTTTTCTTTCAAAATGTAGATAATTGTTTCGTTTTTAATTAATTTTATTCAATTTTCAAAAATACAGTTTACATGTTGAAATATACAAGAAAATAAAAAAGTATATTTTCCTCTTAAGTGTGTAACACTGTAGAGTAATTTTGCAATGTAATCTACACTTGATATGCTTTTCTGGAGAGGTTGATTAATTTTTAACATTTTGTTGTTTTATTCTTCTCGGTATCGTTATCGGTTTAAGAGATATGAATTTTTGAAATAATCATTATACTCTTTGTAACAATTTGAAAACAGTGTTGATTTTTTTGGAATATTTAGGTTTCCTTGGAAACGTATTCTGCATTTGTCAGTTCTATCAGAAATTTCGAGCACGTTTCGTGAGGGAATTCCGAATTTAATTTTTATTTCACGATACCTTCGTCATCCGAAGATTTAGCTAGAGCCATTGTTCTTTATGGTGTTCGTTATTCCTTTAGAGAAACGGCGCATATGCTAGGTTTTACAAAATCTAGCGTGGAAAAAGCCGTTGCAAGGTTTCGTGAGATTAAAGTTATGGCAGAAGACCTGGATCTGGAAGAAATGATGCTACTTCCGCCCTCTCAGTTTTAAGAGATCGGCACACCAGTGCAGTAGTAATAAGAAATGAATTCCGAAGAGTTTATCAAGCTGCTGTCAATGAACTAACAGTAACAAGAAGACCTAATGAAGTCAATTTACGGGCCAGAAGACCGGCAGCTGGGCCAGAACTCCTCAGACCACATCGAGTTAATAGCCTTGTTTTTCGCAAGATCCTATTAACTGGAACCTTCAAGATTGGAGGCAAGTTCTATTTTCAGGCGAGTCCAGATTTTGCCTGAGATCTCCTGAGGGACGAGAAAGAGTATAGAGACGACGACGGGAGAGATTCGTGCAATGTCATTTTTGTGAAAGGGTTAGCTTTGGTGATGGATCGATTATGATGTGGGGCGGTATTTCATTTGACGCTCGAACAGACCTTGTTTTTATTGACAGAGGAACTTTAACTGCCCGAAGGTACATTGAAAAAATTCTGGAAGCACAAACATGTTGTTGTTTTTGCATAGTTTATCGGTAACGAATTCGTTGCCCGTCCACATACTGCCAGAATAGTGGCCCAATATTTATAAGAGATTGGAGCAAATGTTATGCGCTGGCCCGCTCGTAGTCCTGACATTAATCCTATAGAACATGTATTAGGTAGACAAATAAGGAAACGCCGAGGTCAGTTATTCACTCTCCAACAGTTCCGAAATGCTCTGGATGAAAAATGGGCGGCTATTCCACAAGAGGATATCCAAAACCTAATTAGAGGAATGAATCGACGTTTAGCAGCTGTTATAAGAGCTAGAGGAGGTAACACGAGGTACTAACTTTTAAACCCCTACTTTTATGTTTCAATTAAAAGTAGACTTAATCAAAAACGTAATGTTTTTTTCAAAAATTCGAATAAAACAGCAAAATGTTAAAAATGAATCTTATTATACAGAAAAGCATATCTAGTGTAGTTTACATTGCAAAATTACTCCACAGAGTGTTACAAACTTAAGAGAAAAATACACTTTTTTATTTTCTTGTATATTTCAACATTTAAAATGTATTTCTGAAAATTGAATAAAATTAATTAAAAACGCAACAATTATCTACATTTTGAAAAAAAAAAGATTGAAATGGTACTATGGATGAAAAAGTTATCAAACATTAAATTTGATCTAAATTTTGGTTGTCTCGAATTTTATGTTGGTGAGTGTATGAGCATACTTGAAGTCGACTTTATTTTTTTTGACAAATTGAGTTCTAACTAGGAATGAAAATGAAGGTAAGATCGAAAATTATTTAACATTTTTTCCTGTATTCTGTTAAACTTTTAGTAAAGTATTTGGAATAAATGAAAGTTTGCTCTTTTTATATCCTAATAGAGCCAAGTTGAGAATTTAATAGTTATCAAAACAATAAAATAAACAAAACATTAGTCGCAAAATATGTTAAGATCATTGATCCTCTTCCATATTTTATGTATGCGACCTTCTTTTAAATACTATTAACATACATAAAAATACAAACTCGCCTACCAAAGTTGCTAATATAACATTCTAGGCAAGCTAATCAATATGTTTACGCATTTCCCAATACCCATCGGTTGAATAATATTAATATAATGTTCATAATAGAAAATCTTTTATTTGGATTTGTGTTTACATATTTGTTAAAAAACGTTTTATAATCAAGGCCATAAAAAGTTTAATAGACGATGTGTCATCAGTTCCTGCGTACCCAAAAACTTTCACCAATTAGCAAATGCTTTGATCAAATTATCCATATTTAAAAATATGGCTTCTAAGTACGGTCTGCAATGATCATTAGTAAATTAGTTGGCAGATAGCTATTTTAAGTATTTGGGGTCTAAAAAATTATAAATTTACAGTGGCGCTACAAATAAAATTACCGCAGAGACTTACCTTGAATATTACAGGGTGATCCAATTAATTGTGGCGAATGTAATATATATTTTTTAAAAAGCGACAGGCCCATCATCTTCTCTTCTAGTTTTCTAGGAAAAAGCTTCTTTGTTCATTATCATGGCAGTTCTTTATTAAGCAACTTCTTGGTATAACACTTGCGATGTCTTACTTCTGTCTAATCACCTGTGTAATAGAAAAAGTCAAATTAACAATTAATTGCCCTAATAATATAATTTAGCTGCATACTTTGGGGTCCCTGAAAATAACGATAATTTATTAAGTTATAAAATACTCTACTATGGTCGGAATAGGAGTAAGATTTTCTCTCCACCTAGGGTTGAATATCAATCAATGTATTAAATCGTATTATTAAGTTTAAGTTTAAAAATCACTTTTATTTGCCGTTAAGATATTATCCTTTTAATTTCATACTTTTTATCGAGCTTTAACACAGAAGTTGAATTCTCTATAAGTTTCTACATCTGTCACGTTTTCTTATATTATTATAAAGTTCATTAGAGTAAGCTTTTTTTTTTTAAAGTAATCCAAATACTTGCCTTCTGCGAAGACATCGTCTCTACTCCAGTTGCGGCGATATTACACAAGGCCATGGTAAAAGAGGGAACAAGCTCGACAATGGCCCTGAAAAAGCTGGATGGCTCCTAAACGGAAAGAGAGAAGGAGAGAACGCTCCTCCTCCCGAGCCAACACATTCCAGGTAGTAAACCAAGAAACCAAAGTGAACAAGAAGCTAGCCCAAGGCGACCCACTAGAGATGACTGGGTAATGACAAAAACGATTCTCACTACAGGACGACTCAAATGGCATTTGAATAAATTTGAACCACTCAAATTAACAGGGGTGGATGAAATCTTCCCAGCCCTTTTGCAAGGGGGAAAAGAGGAATTTTGCAACACCTTGTAGATATCACCAGAAGCAATATGGCCATAGGATACATACCAAATGCATGGAGAAGGGCGAAAGTCACCTTCATCCCGAAGATAGGAAACAAACATGGGACAGACCCCCAATCCTTCAGACCAATCAGTCTCACGTCATTCTCACTCAAGACGATGGAGAAGGCAGTAGCCATTGAAAGCAAGCCAGCTTGCATATATAACGGACAGGTCCACAGAAACCGCACTGTTCCAGCTGACCAGCATGACCAAGAAACTCTAAATGAGAAAGAAATCGCGCTCTGCGCCTTCCTAGACATCGCGGGAGCCTTCGATGATACATCCCACGTAGCGGTAAAGAGGGCACTAACGAGAAGGGGAGTGAATGACACAATATATCGATGGATGTGTAAGATGCTTGCCACGAGGACAACAGAAACTTCAGTATGCAATCAGACTATTGAAGTGAGCAGCACTCGAGGTACGCCACAGGGCCGAGTATACTCACCACTAATGTGGAGTCTAGTGGTGGACGAACTACTCGAAATACTGACAGACCTCTGTCTACATTGTGTTGGATATCCGATGATATTGTCATCACAGCAGGAGGAAAGTTTGAGAGTACACTATGTGAACTCATTCAAGCTGGACTCAAAGCAACGGAAGAATGGCGCCACTGGGGCTGGGAATAAAACCATCGAAAACAACCATATTCTTTAGAAAGAGAGAACTCCCTAGAATAAAAGTTATCCGAAAACATGGGACCAACATTACACCGACATCGGAAGTCAGATATCTAGGCATAACGCTAGATTGTAAACTCAAATGGAATAAACACATTGAAGGATTTGTAACTAAGACTGCGAGGGCCCTCATGGTGTGCCGAATCCTTGTAGGAAAAACCTGGGGATATAAACCAGAAATCCTGCGATGGATGTACGCAATCATAGTAACACCCACCCTACTGTACGTGTCGATCGCCTGGTTTAAGGAAACGGAAAACCAGAGCATAAAATCAGCTCTCAATAAAGTACAACAACTGGCGTACATAAGCATAACAGGCAAAATGAAAACTTCTCCAACAGCAGCAATCGAGGCAATTGTGAGCCTCGCACCTCTACACATTGTTATAAAGGGCGCAGCTAGCCAAGCTTTGACTAGAATCACAAGAGATGGAGCGGGCAAGGGAGGATGACTTAGAAAGAGTGAATTAACATCCCTTCTTCGGCTCCCCAGGGACGATATAGTCAAAAGATACGATTTTGAAAAGTACTTCACGGTGATAAAAAGTAGAGAAAATGGAAAAAGAGCACCACTTGCATTCTCACATTGCATCAAAGTCCATAAAATGGTATACAGACGAGACAGGAACTAAACACGGGATCGAAGGCGGATTATTCGGGCCAGGAACCAAATTATCCGAAACAATGGGAAAACACCCGGACATATTCCAGGCCGAAATTAACGCCATAGGAAGATGTGCTCAGTTCAAGCTAGACAGACACTATAGAAATAAAGATATTGTCATCTTCTCAGACAGTTAAGCAGCCATCAAAGCGCTAAGCTCAACAACAATCAGCACCAGAATGGTATGGGAATACCTTGATAGGCTAAATAAACCAGGCAAGAATAGCAAATTATCGCTTCAATGGATGCCAGGACACGCTGGGATAGAAGGCAACGAAAAAGCAGACCAATTGGCAAAAGCAGGAGCACAAACTCCGCTTTTAGGACCGGAATCTTTCTGTGGCATAGGGCCGCACATCTACAAGGAAGAATTCAGGAAAGAAGAGCGAACCAAATAGATCAGTGTATGGGAACGCCTTCCAGGGTTAAGGCAATCAAAGATGTTTCTAGGGCCCCCTCATCCAGAAAGATCAAAACACCTTATAACACTGAGTAAGAAAAATCTCTGCAACCTCACCAGCTTTCTTACGGGCAACTGCCAGTTGAGAAGGCACTTGGAAAGAATAAAAATTGAAAACGAGGACAGATGCCGGCTCTTATTACGGAGTGCGAGGTGGTTACGAACAGGCGAATGGCCTGCTTCGGTGCTGCATCGTCGAAAAGGAGGACCTTCAATCCAGACTACTTGCTTTTATCAAGGCAATGAAGCTGGATAAGGTAATCTGATTGAGAATCACGTCAACGGAAACACCTTGGAAGGGGGACACAATAGATCTGTATATGTCGCAGTATATTAACACCCCCCTTTTAGTATATGTAGAGTTTATTCAGTATGAGTTTGAGTCGATTTAATGCTCGAAAGCGCCTGGTTGACAGTTCGAAATTATAAAGCAGATCCGACGAGAGAACAGATCCCGCGTTTTCATTGGTCGACTCGCATGCTCGCTTAATTGTCACCTTTCTTCAAATATTAAGACATGCAGTTCTCTACGCTTGCTTCGCTCGCTCCGGGACTAAATAAGCAAAACTAACCTAGATTTGACTTTGATATTATCTGATAGAGACCACTCAAAATGCATATAAAATTTTGGTATATAGCTATATAGCTTTAAAAGTTCTTTGTTTCTCGTGTGAAAATACCGGAAAAGCTATATTTAGCGTTATATGAATCTAAATAATAATACGCTAAATAACGTACTATCCAATTTTATATAGAAAAATTGGAATTCTTTGCACTTTTTCGAATATTTAACATTTACTAAAACCTATGAATTTGCGTAAAATTTCGTGGGTAGAGTTTCAGTTTTTTTCGTGGAAAATGCTGTAGTTTTTTTAGGCCTATTTCCAAAACATATATAAGACATACACAGTTTTTGTTTCATTAGATTAGATTAGATTTTTTGGGAGCTTTCCAAAACGGCGTGTCCACCACTGCGACCTGTAATACGTATTTCTAGAGCCCCTCATCTAGTTTTGTATTTCTGATTATACTACTGAGCCCTAATAATGAACCCTCAGTGCAACATGTAGCTACTGGGTTGGTTTCGCCCATTTGTTTTACTGTACTCTCACAGTGGTATAGAAGGTGAGTTGTAGTTTTCTCCTATTCTTAGCAAAATCAGCATAAGGTTTCATCTGCCAAACCCATTATACTTAAGTGTCTTTTCACTTGACAATTGCTAGTCAATAAGCCTAATATCATTTTGACGGCCTTTATATAGTGACTTACTGAGGGACTCTTAATGAATTCCTTAGTTTGTCTCTATCCGGGTTGGGCATTCTACCATTCCTAAAACTCTGTTGCTACCTATTTCAAAACGGATGATTTAATAGTATGCCTGGCTATCCCACTTGATTGCCTTTAGTGCTGCCTGGCTACCGTAGTAGATTACCACCGTTTTATTGGTGGTTTTCGTATTTTCCATTTCCTTCGCACATTGTTCTATGGTCGTTACTTCGGCCTAGATTTTCCATAGATAGTGAAATACTTATTGTTCCCATCTTTGATTTATATATATATCGGCTCCGACGACATCTTAATCTGTCTTCGAGCTATCAGTATTTAGTGTCCCTGCATCAGTCTGTGGGTTATTGACCTAGTTTCTCTTTTTATGCAAATGTAAGGTCTAATAATACCTAGAGCAGTTGACAATGGCTAGTCATTGAAACTACCCTCATTCTGATAGCCCTTCTATTATGGCTTAGCACCTAAGTCATCTGTGAGCTTTGCACAGGAACTATTAATGAATTTCTTAGTTTGCCTCTATCCCGGATGGGATAGAGGCAATGGATTCTTGAGAATCCATTGCTCCCCATTTTGAAACGGATACCTTAAGAGTACACCTGGCCACCCCACTTGATTGCCTTTAGTGGTGCCTGGCTATTGAAGTAGATTGCCACCGTTCTAATGTTTTTTATGGCAGTGGCACACACACTAAAGGTAGATCCTATGGCGCTCGATGAGCGGTGTGTGGGCAAAGATGTTGATTGACATGGTTTTTGATCCGCTGTAGGTTGTAATTAGTGGGAAACAGATGTCCTGGGAGTGAATTCCACAGTGATGCAGTGCGCCAGACAAAGGAGTTCTTAAAAAGCAATGTTCTAGGTGTATCCAGTTGTACGACGAACTGGTGAGCTCTTGCCGTCTGTCGTGATTGTCTGACAGGAGTTGCCAGGGGCGAGATGAGGCGGGCCAAATCCTAGGAACATCTGCCGTGAAAGTATCTGTAAAACAGAGACATCTCAGCCACATGTCTGCGGTGTTCCAAACTGTCCAGATTCCGGGTCAACTCCGGGTCGCCGACGATACGCACAGCTCTTTTCTGAATGGAACCCAGCAGCTTTAGGGTGTGATTTGGTGCGGCACCCCAGATATGTGAGCAATATTCTAAGCACGGTCTTATTTGCGCTTTGTAGAGCAAGAGCAACTGCTGCAGTGTATCGAGTTTTTTGTTGCGAAATAGCGCACGAAGCTTCTAGGAGGCTGATTTTGCGATGTTAGCAACGTGGTCATGGCAGGACATATTGCTATTGACCGAGACACCAAGCAAGCCGATTGACGAGGAAGATGGAATCGTCGATCCTGCCATAATGATCTCAGGGCCTGCTGTATTGGCCCTCTTGGTCAACATGGCTGCTTGGGTCTTTACTGCATTAAACTGGACCAAATTTCGGTCGCCCCAAGTTTGAACTTTCTCCAGGTCTAGATTAATTGATGTAATCTGCTCCTGTCTGCAGTGATGAGTCTCAGTCGCTGGTAAGGGTTTTTCTGACCTAAAGTAGGAGACAAGGGTACTGTTCTGCTGGTGTTCTTATTCTTCATTTCCTTCGCACATTTTTCTATGGTCGTTACTTTCGCCTGAAACACCGTGGCTAGATTTCCCATAGATATTGAAATACTTGTTCCCATCTTTGGTTTATGTATATCTACTCCGACATCTTGATCGGTCTTGAAACCATCAGTATATTAGTGTCCTTGCAACAGTCTGTGGGCTACCGACCTAGCTTCTCTTTGTATGTAAATGTGTATGGATGGTAGGTTTAATAATACCTCTAGAGCAGCCACTTAATAGCCTCCGCACTCCCCTTGCTTGGTCTTTGTCCACCACTCCAGATGTTATCCACCTGCTAGCATGATGGGTCCCACCACCCTCGTGTATAACCATAGAGTCATCTTAGGGCTTAGACTCTAGCTTTTCCCACATATTCTTCTGCCTAGTGCTATCGTAGCCTTCTGTGTATTCCACGTCAACTTTGAACAAAAATGATTCCCAAGTGTTTCAACTCTGTGGAAAAAGGAATTGTTTCTTTGTTAAGAACTAGTGGTTTTAGCCATCGCAGGGCTCTCCTTTGTGTCAAGGGAATCATTATTGTTTTCTGTGAACTGACTGAGTGCTGTTCGCATTCATCCAATTCATCCACGATATTGCTATCGCAAATTCTAGGCACAGGGAACCTAGCCCAAATGCATGCTCTAAATCCAGAAAAAAATTGAATTGTAAATAATTGACATAAAAGGAACAGTGGGATATATGAGTATTGGATCGCACAGAGGGATTTACCTACTCCAGCAGATTCGTTGGTGTATTCATGGCAACTTACATTTGCTTCAAAAACGAAATCACTAAATTCATTGCGATTTGACTGTAATGTTAATATCGTAGTTTAATGGTATAATAATAAACTGCAATCATACGGTATTTATGGAAGGACGATTTGTGATTTTTTTTAAATTAGATATCTCAAGCAAAATTTTTACAGGAAAGAATAATATCCAAAAATAAATCAAAAAATAAAAAAGCTAATGAAAACATTGCAAACTGTGTCTTATGTAGGCCACCCCTTACAACATAAATATTTATAAAATTAAATAAAAGTTCTTTATACTTTAGTAGTCTATTCCAAAAATTATATATTTTTTGCATAATTTTGAGAACAAGAAATTTTACACGATAATGGTAGAGAATGCTCATTATAGCATCCTCTAACTTCAAAATCATACCAAAATTCTTGTCGAGAGAACCCGAGAGACACGAAAACTTCTCGTGGAGGAAAGCAAACTTCTTGTTTTGTCGCGAAAAAGAATCCAGTTCTCTCGAGGTGAAAGGAGAGACGAGAATTTCTCCTTTTGGTGGCATCACCAATGATTTTTGAGAAAAATTAAAATGTTTTTATTTTTTAAATTTGGTTTTTTGATCAAATGTCGATATTTTGTTTTCGATATTTTGATTTTCCATCTAATTGTCTCACTCAGAATATTGTAGGATATCGTTCCAACATGACTCACTGTCAATGACAGGTAACTTACGTGCCATAAAACATTTTTAGAAAGTAGCATGATGAAATAGCCTCAAAAAATCCTTAAAATCGGGTACATTAAATGTTCGACCACGTTAGCTTTGCATTTTTATATGATAATCAGTCTTCAGTCAGTTATTAAGTGGCTTCAATTATACTCGGCAATTAAATTAACGTCTGATTTGTATACTTAAAAAAGATCACAATTATGCACGCCTATGAAATTACGAATGCCGTTTACTTATCCTTAAGCTTTTTAAAAAGTAATAAGATAATTGCCGAAAAGGTTTCCCAATAATTATGGTGTCTTTAAGGGATTTTGTTGAGTCTTAAGAATTCGAAACGAACAGCTCATTCATTGAAGAGAAACTAATGACATTATTTATTTAAT
>MU184729.1:28798-42747 GCA_016904865.1 Pissodes strobi
GACGATGTTTCTTGCCCTAAAATCCATAGGTCTTTGAGTGCGAATGACCTTCTGAAAATATCTATCAACGAAGTCAATCCTGAAAATTTTCGACGCGACACAACGACGGACCCGTAGTCACTGATCCAACGTTTAATATGTCCATATACTACCAGAACGTCAGGGAGCTAAGGACCAAGACCGACGAATTCCTGCGAAGCGTTTCTGCTTGTAACTATGATGCTTTGGCTTTTACTGAAACCAGGCTGAATCAGTGTATCGCGTCATCTGAATGTTTCCAACAAAGCCGAGAGGTGGTGGCGGGGTTCTAATTGCAGTTTCCATTGATTTTCTTTCATTTCTCATTTCAACTACCATTGACCCTGCCTATGACGACTTTTGGATTAAAATAAAATCCCAAAGCACTTACATAATTATGGCCTGTGTTTACTTTTCTCCTAACTCTTCAGTTAACGCTTATCAAGCATTCTGTGATTCCTCTGATTCCATAAGGAGCAAATTTGCTGAGTGCAAGGTTCTTATCGTCGGTAATTTTAACATTCCTGAGATCTACCGGGTCGTCGAGATAACACGATGGTACCTCAACATCTCTCCCCGGTTCTTCAGAAACTCCCGGTGTTACCTTGTTATGCTTGGAAATGGAACAGATTAACTCAGCTCCTAATAGTTCTAACCGATATCTCGACTTAATATTCTCTGACGACTTCAATGGTGTTCGGGTTACCAGTTCGCATGTGCCTCTTCTCCCTGTAGATGCTTATCATTCACCACTCGAAACTTACATACGACTTCAGCATGTTCACAATCTTAAAAGTAAAACTGCTTTAGAAGTAAACAACTTTGCAAAGGCCAACTTTCCCGCGCTTGATCGTTTTTATTCTCGGGTGGAATGACATTCTTTTGAAAATCCCAGTGACACAGCCTTGCCAGATCTTTTTACGAAACACTCTTCGAGGGAATCAATCAGTTTGTTCCAAAGAAACTTATTTTTGGACCATAAATACCCTAAATAATTTTATCACTCTCTATAGAAATTAATCGCACATAAGAATAGATTATATAAAAGATAGAGGCCTAGTGGACTTGATTCGGATTTTCACATGTGCGTAAGGAGATGTGCTATCTACTATATGTCACAAGAGCAGAACACTTGATGCCTGAAAATATTAAGAACCTTTGGTCATTTGTGAAAAGCCTTAACAACTCGTCTCTTCCTGGCACAATGAAGGGTAACGATCAAGGCTTTGAAACACCATCAGATATTGCCGAAGCTTTTGCCTCACATTTTCGATGATGTTACAGTATCCACGCAGGAATGAAAATACGTGACGTGGATGACATTGAGTATGCAACTGACTTAATATACCATAATTTTACATCTGGTGAAATAGCCAATCGACTTAGAGCATTGGATCCTTTTAAGAGTGCTGGGCCAGACGGAATCCCCCCAATGCTTTTGAAGGAATGCCCTTCACCCGTTGTTCCGCTGTGTAAATTGATTCAAGCAATGTTTAATACTGGAAGCTTCCCAAGATTCTGTAAGCAGTCAAATCTCGTTCCTGTTTTTAAGTCTGGCGACAGATCGGAAATTAATGGCTATAGGGGAATTTCAATCTTATCCTCTATCCCCAAGTTATTTGAGTCAATCTTGACAGATGAAACTTTTAGCTCATATCGGAACTATATAATTTCTGAACAACTTGGCTTCTACGAAAAACTCTCTACCGCTACCAATTTGGCTGTGTTTCAGAGCTTTATAACTACATCAGTCGAGAGAGGACACCAAGTCGATGTAATGTATACGGATCTGTCCAAGGCCTTCGATAGTGTGTATCACGACTTGTTGTTGCAGAAGCTTCACAAAATGGGAATATTGGGCAACTTTTAAGGTTTGTCGCTTCCTACCTTAAAGATTATCTCCAGCGCGTCACCGATCATGGTTCTTCGTCTGAAGAGTTTGCGGTGCCGACGGGTGTTCCTCAGGGATCACACATTGGGCAAATTCTCTTCTTGCTCTTCGTCAACGATGTGACACAGTGCTTTCGGAACTCCCGCTGTTTGGTGTAGGCTGACGACTTGAAATTTTTTGCTGTTAATATTGACAATGATGGACTTGAACTGTCTGGTCTCATGGTGTAGTGACAATCCGTTGAGGCTAAACATCGATAAATATAAGACCTTACGCTTTTACACCTGTCGCATTCCAAATAACACCATCTACAGCATTGACAATGTAAACCTGCAGGTGTTATCTTCCATGAATGATTTTGGAGTCATATTTCAGAGTGACTTTTCATTTAATCTCCACATTGACAGTGCTGTCCTCTGGCTTTATCAGGAGAAACCCAAGACATATCGTGGACTTGAATACTGCTCAACTATATAGTCGCCAACATATGCCTGTAAGATAAACTGCCTGGAAAGGCTTCAAAGGAAATTCACAAAATATATTTTTCTTAAACATCGCTTTCTGTTAAGGATGTTACATTTCATGCTGCCAACAAGGCAGCTGCAGCTTTTTTGAACGTACTCATCCGACGAACTATTGATCTGCAGCTTAGGTACCATTTAGAATGTATAATTCTGTAGCGTACTTGTTAAATAAATATCTTTTAGTTCGTCTTTTGTATCTTGCATTATTTGCCTTCGAAGCTTTTATGTTGGCAGGTAAAACAAAACAAATAAAAAATCAGATTAAAAAACACACGATACCGGATAAAAATTAAAATAATTTTCACACCATCCGACATCGGATGATTTGAAAAACATTCGGATAAAAGTTGGCGGGAAAACATTCTGACCAATAGGAATTTCGTCCGATCATCGTATTGAAATTGTCCCAAACGCTGCGTTGCCATATTTCAAGAAGCAAACGAAGTAAAGATCTGATATTTGGGTTAGTTAGGTTCTAGTAATGGTGCGATTCACTAATTGCTTTAAAATGAAAAGACGGTTCCATTTAGGCTTGCCAGATATAATTTTTTGGAAGAGGAGTATTTTAGAAATATCCAAAATTTAAGTTTATGTTCACATGCGATAGGTGATGCTAAGAATATTATGATGTTATAACTAACAACAACTTTTTTAACATTTTATTTTTTTACAAAAATAACACAACATTGGGCTAACGTATGAGGGATTTAATGCAAGCTTGATTTACACAGAAGCGGAGTGCTAAATGACTCGTGCCAGTTTAAAATTAATTTTTGTGTAACAAATACTCCCGCCTTGAAGTAGGATATTTTTGGTATCCCGTCTGGAATTTTGGAAAAAGGGAATTTTAAAAAATTTATATAGAAAAAGTGGTATTGTACCCGAAAAAGGGGTACATCTGGCAAGCATTCAATTTGAAAAAAATTAATTTAAGTACAGTATCTAGAAAACGGGCATCTTGGCAACATTGCCATTTGCCGTTTACAAATCGAGCGTAACCAGTAACCCCTATGTAGCAAATTTCCATTTTCTATTTTCATCCGTTTTTAAAATATAGACCGTTCCACTACTTTTGAGAGACGCTACATAAAATATATGGCATTTTCAGATAAAAGAGCTTAAAAATTTAGGATATAAAAGCTGGTACTGTAACTGGGCAAACATGAGCAAAAATACAAAAAAGCATTTGGAAATTCCAAAGGTTATGCATTGAAGAATGAAACTAATTTAAAGACAAGACACAAAAACCCTTTTTCTAGAAAGTAGTTGATTTGCCTTTCTAATATTTTACCTGCTTTACAGTGCCGGACTAAACTGAGATGAGTTTATGTATATTTCTGTACTTGTGTGATAATGCTTTGGTCCTGGTGATTGCATGTATAAGTATTACGTGTAATCATGGACAGGGCCCTGAGAAACGACAAAAGATGTGTTTTTGGTGTCAAACATTACAGTTTCCATTATCATTAATTATATAAAAATCTTGTCTTTGATGACGTTTTTAATATAGGACAACGCACGATGTAAAAACGAACATTTCCGCGCAACTCAGTCAAGGTGAAGAAATTGCTATATACATACATATATATATATCGTGTGCAGGTTTCCTTCCCCAAGGCTTTCCACGCTATCAAACATGACATTCTTCATGCAAAATGAGTGATTAGTTTGGCAAGTCTCCGTTCATTTGACTACAAAATTACACACGAAGTTGATTCCTAATAAAGACATACACATATATGACAATAAAGGATAAATAATCAACAACTGACCAATTAACATTCTAAGTACAATTCCCAAGGTGTTTGAAATATTGCGTAGTTACTAATATTGTGTCACAAAACCTTGAAATGAGGGCATGAAGTACATTGCATCTCTTTAGATTTTCGCAAGGCTTTCGACAGAAACAATCACAAGTTAAGTGATATCGAGCCCATCAAATTAATTAAAACTCCTAATAGATCAATGGAAATAAAAAATAGCCCCTTACTTCATCCTATTTATAAATCATCTAGGTTATTCTAATGATGCTATAAACTTCAATCTCATCAAGATTGCTTTACTTACAAATTGATGTAATCATACATAATTGCCTGGACTGAAATATATCAAAGTATCACTTAATTGTTATATCCCTAGATAGGCCTGTTTACACCGACACATGTATCCGAAATAAAGGATTTGGGCGACTTTATGGTTGAAACTCCATCAACAGATATATGTATATTGCATCTATTCAGATATTCGCAAGGCGTTCTACAAGAACAATCACAAGGTCATTTTAAGTACATTAGGTGATAAGCTATCAACAGATCAATGGAAAGAAAGGAAATAGCCCCTTATCTTCATTCTATTTATAAATAATCTAGGTTATTCTAATGAGGTTATGATCTTCAAAATCATTTAGTTGTCTTGCTTACAGATTGATGCAATCAGAATTGCCTGGATTGAAGTATATCAAAGTGTCACTTAATTATAATAGTGCTCGAATAGGCCTGTTTACACGGATACATCTACCCGAAATAAACGATTTGGAAGACTTTATGGATTTCAGACTCATCCTCATATAGAATCTGTCATATCCATACCTGTGATTTCGAAATGTAAGAGCTATTAAACTATTATATGGCTCATTGGTAGAGCCCCATTTAGAGTATTCTTCGCGTATCTGGAATCCCCGCTCCTGTGTTAGTATTTAGATAATTCAGTGTGTTTGGATAAACTTCCCAGCTGAATCATTTGCAATTTAAATCCTGTTGAGTAAGATCAGATAAATGTACATTGTATATATTCAGATTTTCGCAAGATTTTTGACAGGAACAATCACAGGGTTCTTTTAAGTGCATTAAGTGAACAATTAAAAAAATATCCAAGGATCAATAGCCCCTTACCTGCATCCCATTTATAAATCATCTAGGTTATCCTAATGATGCTATAAACTTCAATCTCATTGGGATTGTCTTACGTTCAGATTAATACAACCATAATTACCTCGATTAAAATATATCAAAGTGTCACTTAATTATAATAGTTCTCAAATAGGCCTGTTTACACGGATACATGTATCCGAAACAAAGGTTTTGGAACACTTTATGGATTCCAGACTCACGTTTGCTCCTCATATAGATTCCGTCATATCCATACCTGTGCTTTTCAAATACAAGAGCTGTTAAATTATTACATGGCTCATTGGTAGAGCCCACTGAAATTGTTCTGCCATGTATTTCAGTGGTAGAGCCCCATTTAAAGTATCTTTCGCGTGACTGGAATTCCCGCTCTAATGTTAGTATTTAGAGAATTATTCAATCCCAGCTGAATCATTTGCAATTTAAAGCCTGTTGTGTAAGAAGATTAATGAAAATTGAAATATTAGAATCAAAACACACATTTGCTGCAGAAGATATAGATAATTCTGTTCAAAGTCCGGTACTGCTTGCCGCTTAGGTAAACAAATTCGTACTTCTTAGAACCTTTGGCCAAAATTTGCATTTGCAAGCTTGCAATATTTTTATGACTTTTTAACTCTCTCCGCATTGTACACAACAGACCCGTCCGACATGCAATACTATTGGAAAGGCCATAATCCTGACAATGTTATTTACAACGACCCTTTCTTTCTTCGCGGTATGCAAATATAAATTAGAAAGGATTTTTGCTAATGTAAGGGTTTGTTCAAGGTATCGTCAACATCTTTAAATAAACATTCAGTAAACTGAAGGGGCCCTTATTTTGGCTATATCCTTCTTTTTACAGGAATTTAGATAAATTCCAAAAGAAAATAGGTTTAGGTTAGGGTGCCCAAAACATTATATTTCATTATCAGGTACAAAACTGAGAGATCCCCCCAGAGTACCTATACCGATACTAAAATAGAAATTTGCATGAAAGCTTCGATACTCTTACTGGATGCCATATGAAAATATCGACACCATGATGTATCAGTAGAAAGCATCGAGAATCAAGCGTTTTATTAACTCAACTATACAAAATAGAATAATTAGGTTTAAATTTAATATGTAAAATGTAGGTAAATTCAACAAAATACATATGAAAAAAAGAATGACGGTTTATTGTTTAAATAATAGGTACGTTGGTTTTTAACTTCCTGAATTGATGGAGCGATAGAGCAGAAGTACATGACATAGGAACACTTAGGTGCGACAGTGAAAAATCGAAGGGGAAACCTTCGTGTGCCATATTTTCCGTAAACCAAAAGCTTACTATAATAGTAAACAGCAAAATCACAAAATCTGCAAAATGTTAAGTTTGAAAATTAAGGTACCTACTCACTTTGCTCGATTATGAAACTCGGAGCTCCGAGCGATAGAAACATGAAGAACCGTGCGCTAAAATTTTCCTCGCCTGATTAATAAAAGAAATCAAACCAAGTGATTGGAATGAATTTATCGCATAAAGGAACGCAGTAATTAAAACTAACCTTCTGTCAAAGCACCCACTGAATTTCTGATCAAAGTGCTAAGATACCAAGGTAAAAATATCGATACCTACGGTCAGTATCGAGTATAAAATTACTCGATATCATAGAAAAGTATCGATACCGATAAGGTATCGGTGGTATCATTACGTCCCTGGAGCCGTTCCTCACTTTTACAATATTACTACAGGAAAAGGTTGAAGATATTTGTTCGCAAAACAAACCCCTGCAATATACATAATTTAGACATTGGCACGAAAATTAATCGAAGTCAATTAATCGAATCACAGTTTTTACAACTCAGTTCATTGAAACTGAATAAGTTGAAGCGGTAAGATCTTCGCAAGCTCATGTTATCGAAACTGAATTAATCGAAAAGACAAATTAATCTCTTCTTCTTTCTCATATTGTAGGCCTTAGGCCTGTATTTTACAACTTAATTCTCTTAAGATGTTGAGATCCATGACTCCACCCCTCTCTTTGAAGGTCTCCTGAAGGGCGTCTTGTTCATGGTCTTCCATCTCTAGCGATTCTTGCCGGTCTTCTCTCTGTCATCCTGTCCACGTGGCTCTTCCAGTCCCTTCTACGTTTGCGTCCCCATTTGATGATGTCTTCCACGTCACACTCGT
This sequence comes from Pissodes strobi, assembly GCA_016904865.1. Taxonomy (NCBI): domain Eukaryota; kingdom Metazoa; phylum Arthropoda; class Insecta; order Coleoptera; family Curculionidae; genus Pissodes; species Pissodes strobi. The sequence goes on from MU184729.1 coordinate 36,296, forward strand.
GTCTTATGTCTGAATTAATCGAAAAGACAAATTAATCTCTTCTTCCTCATATTGTAGGCCTTAGGCCTGTACTTTCCAACTTAATTCTCTTAAGATGTTGAGATCCATAACTCCACCCATCTCTTTGGAGGTCTTCCGGGGGGCGTCTTGTCCATGGTCTTTCATCTCTAGCGATTCTTGCCGGTCTTCCCTCTGTCATCCTGTCCACATGGCTTTTCCAGTCCCTTCTACGTTTGCGTCCCCATCTGATGATGTCTTCCATTTCACATTCATGTCTTATGTCTGTGTTTCTGTCTCTTCCCTGAGACATTCCTGAGTATTTTCATTTCTGTTCGTAGGGTGTTTTTTGTTCTTTTGTTGTCAGTTCTTGTTTCTATAGTGTAGCGTACGTTAGTATGGGTCTAACACAGGTTTTGTATATTTTAATCTTTGACTTTTTGCTCATGTTGGTGTTATTCCAGATAATGTTCCGAAGTGCCCCTGAGATTCGGCTGGCTTTATTGGCTTGTAATCGAGAAACCAAATTTTTAGTTATATGTTATATAGTTATAATTATATATTTATTTGATAGTAATGGTTATATAATGCATTAGATTAGTTACATAATTGGTTGAAGGAATAACGCTGAACAATTTACAAGCAACTGATCCTTAAACGAACTGAAACTTAGCTAGACTAACCGAAATGATTTAGCTCAGAATTGCATTTGAGCAAGCCTTTACTTATAGTGATTAACTCTGGCTTAAACTAACCCAGAATAACCATTATTCTTGTAATATATTATTTGAAATGTGATTTTTCGATTAATTTGTTCTTTCGATTCATTGAGGAATATTTATATTTATTCACTTTGGTACGGCGCGGCGCGGCGGTTAGTCAGCGGTATTGGGACCAACCTTGCATTTGTGAGTAGAGCATTCAGATTTGGCACAGTGGTAATGCATACCCGTAACTCACTTTTTAAGAACTGGAACCAAATTTGCAACCACGAGACAGCAGCGGTATAGCGGGTTGCATGCCTGCCAGGGTCAAATTTGAGAAAATCACTAAACGAGCACACCCGACCGTTTCTACTGGTGAATATGATAAATGTTACGGGAGGTGTTCTGGAACGTAACGGGACCATGTACTAGCGTTGTGGTGGCGGGTTGCCTACCCTCTAGGCGCAGGAACTAATAAAATCGATTTTGCAGTATTAAGCTAAGGTTTTTGAGTGAATCCATTGCCACAGACAAAATATAACTAAATCAGCTCCCAATGGACCAATACACTGTTTTTAAACAGGGAGAAAGTTTTTAAATCGGTGTGGTCATAAATATAATAATCTCAAAACAGTTAATTGTACGAGGAACAGAACATTATAAGATTAAGGGAAGCGATACTTAATACAAACAGACAGTTTAACAACAGCATTTAAAGCCTTTAGCATTCATTCTATATAGTTATTAATGGATAATATTATTCATTGTACTAGACGTAATCACAGAATGTAATAATACTAAATCTATTACATCACAAATTTGAGTCATAAATATCAGACTTTGACACTTTTTTGGCATTAGTCAAGGTCCTTAGGGCACGGTCAACACAGAACTCAAGGGAAGGAACTTTAGATTTAGTGCAGTTGCATTTCTTTTTACATTTGATCGACACAAGCCTTTCTTTACAAGCCTCTTGTGCTGTAGGTAGGCTTAGCTCTAAAGAGTAGCCTCCATAGTTCGGGCTTTTCAACTGCACACTAACGGTGATCGCAGGTTCAGGATTGGAGCTTGTCTGGCCTTCTGCGTCTCGTAAGAAACCCTCACAATTTCGAGATCTAGGGAATCTTCGGTCGGAGAAATGTTGTCTAGAGGTTTTCCCTTAGCGAAGAGCGCACGACGGCATTTGGTAAGGCTTTCATACTGCTTGGCACTGTAAAAGGGATTTAAAAAAATAATAGAGCTGAATTGCGGTAAAGCCGAAGAGATACGTTTGTTAGGATCTGTGGATATGGGTACTCACGGGTACTACATAGCCATGACGAATCGCTGTATTCAACCTTGCATCCTCTACCTCCCCCTGCATCAGCATCTCTAGGAAGGGAACGACTTCAGGGTGCAGTCTTCTTCCAATCTTGTAGAAAGAGGGCACATTGTAATTTCCTGTGATAGCATGGAATGCTGGAAGTGCGCCAGATAATGCTGGCCTTGTAAAGAACTAATTAGTTAAATCATGTTTTTATTCGAAGTTCGTTTTTATACATTTTACAGTGTTATAATTACCTCATTCCGATGAGATTTCGTGAATAGCTAGATACCTATGTGGCTTCCCAGTTCTTAAGTGAATCCATAACGCCTCGAGCTCTTGTAGTTTGGCCTAGCATCATATAACTAACACAGCCACATCTGTATCTGATGTTCTAATCAGAACCTTTCTGTACCCACATTTTAGCATGTGAGCCAAATGCACAAACATGCGAGAGTCGGCTTCTTCATGGTTGCATGGAGTAAGACCAGTCATATCTCCATGGTTTGACGTTGTGAAGTTGTTAGATGTAGACACAAGAATGGACTCATTCTTTGCTGCGTAAGTAGCGTGAATGCGATAGAGAACAGTTTTGTTTTGGGAATTTTGAAGAAAGCTCATCCAGTTAGCTGGTATTTTAGTGTCCATCTCCACCCGCAGCTCGGGACCGACTTCTCTCTTCTCGCGGGTCAGCGCTTTCAGGCCGTTCTTAAGATACCTGTTTGATCAAAGATTCTTATGTTAAACTCAAGCAACGTATCTTATATATATTAAAGGCTCGTAATTCAAAGTTCTTACAAATGCCCCAACTGTAACCAATCGGGAGACCGTAGAAAATTCCTTTTCAATTAATACAAGGAAAACATTTTTGACAAAGTCATAGAAAAGCAGACAATGACTCGGCTTCAGCAAGTGTATAATTGCTCCTCTATCCAAAATCTTGGCTTGGACATTGGGGTATTCTGCTGCAGATAAGGGAGCGAGACATTAATTCAAAAGCCATTCGTGTTTCAGAATGCGTGGCTCTCGTGGCTGAAGAACTCGTTGAAATTAGCCGGGCGTTTGCTACTGATTGCAACATACAATCTACTAAACAGATCATTTGTAGTTTCCAATGGGTTAATTTGGCTCTTTGCTCCATTGTTGTCCTTTGGAACTGGAAAATAGCTAAAAATGACTAGCTTATTTTGTTTATTTTGCTCATGGATTGACACAAATCCTTGCTCAAGTCTCTTAAGTACTGGTCTCACCCTAGAGTTCTCACAGTCATCACAGCCTGCTTAGAGCTTTCAGAGCAGTACTTAAGATTGTTCAAATTGAATATATCGTCGGTACTCAAAATAGGTTCTGTGATTGCATCAAGGACAATGAATAATATTATCCATTATTAACAGTATGGAATTAATGCTAAACGCTATGAATGATGTTGTTAAACTGTCTGTTTATATTAAATATCGCTTTTCTAAACCATATAATTTTTTGTCCACCTTACAACTGAGGTAACCTAAAGTTAACTCTTCTGAGAATATTATATTTGAGCGTATCGATTTAAAAACTTTTTCCCTGTTTAAAAACAGTGTAATCTGTTTATATTTTTTATGTGGAAATGGAGTCACTCACAAAAATCCCTAGCTTAACACTACAAAATCCATTTCATTAGTTTCTGCCCTACAGGGTCGGCAACTTGCCACCATGCGGCTGGCACATGGTCCAGTTCCGTTCCAGAACCCCTCCCGTAATATTTGTGAGTGATATTCACCCATATATACCGTCAGATGTGCTCGTTTAGCAATTTTTTCAAATTTTCCCTTGGCAGGTATGCGACCCCCCATACCGCTGCCCTCCCGCGGTTGCAAACTGGGTTCCACTTCTTAAAATTGAGGTATTTACTAGCACTGTGCTAAATCTCAATGCTCTACTCAAAAATGCAAGGTTGGTTTAACTAACCGCTGGCGCTGTACTAATTAGAGTGGAGAAAAGGTTTCGAATTTGTCAAGTAGTAGACAGTGAAAGGGACGGCATATATTTGAGAATATAAACAAATTAAATTATTTTCAAAATTCTCGTGAAATCTACATAAATTTTGATATGTCTTTAAATGTTTTAGATATTCTTCAAGAAAATTTGCATTTTTTAAATTTGGGCATCGAAAATGTTTAATTTTTGTCAAATGATGAACATTTAAAGCTTAAAAACAAAAAGCCTAATGTTTTAAAAAATCCCGTATTGATTTCCAAAATCTGCATAAAATATCGTATATACCTGAAAAGTTTCTATTTTTTAAGGAACTATTGAATGTTTGCCATTTGGGGGGAAAATGGCTGCAGAATGTACAGGGGCTTTGATTATACTTACGTGGCTCTTAAACCCGTTATTTTTGAAGATAGAAGAAAAAGGTTTACACAAAAATTGTAGGTGTTTTTCGATATAGGCTTGACAAAATATATCGCATCAAGAAATGGAAAAATCTAGGCAACTTCAACTTTCTTAAATTGAACGAAGGATAATTTTTTTTTAGTATATATATGTTGATGATATCAGGGTGAGCAATTTTTGGGATATTTTAGCTTAAATTAGAAATAAATTGCAAAAAGTTTCCTAGTGGTCTTTTAGTTGTTTTCTCTCTGGTGGTGTTAAGACAGCCATGGAAACAATAACATTGTTAAGTTTTTTTGCAATTTATTTATAATCTTTATACATCTGAAAAATAGCTCACCCAATAACATCAACATATATACACATTTGAAATCAGAAAAAAAAAGATCTTTTATTTTAGCGGATAATATACAGGGAGTTCCATTTAAAAAAGTGGAAGTTGCCTAGATTTTTTCATTTATTGATGCGATATTTTTTTCCTGATAATTTCAAAAGATAATATGGAAAAAAACCTAAAATTTCTGTGTAAAACTTGTTTTTCTATCTTAAAAAAGAAGGGCTCCAGGAGCACCGTAAATATAATCAAATACCCTGTACATATTTGTGGATTATAAAAAATATATCTCGTGGTCGAAACATAGGTTTTTTTTATGGCAGTGGCGCACACACTAAAGGGAGATCCTATTGCGCTCGACGCGCGGTGTGTGTGCGAAGATGTTGATTGACACGGTTCTTGAATATTTGTAGGTTGTAATTAGTGGGAAACAGATGTCCTGGAAGTGAGTTCCACAGTGATGCAGTGCGCCAGACAAAGGAGTTCTGGTAAAGCGATGTTCTAGGTGTTTCTAGTTGTACGACGAACTGGTGCGCTCCTGCCGTCTGTAGGGACTGTCTGACAGGACGGGATGATGCGGGCCAAATCCTGGGAACATCTTCCGTGAAAGTATCTGTAAAACAGAGACATATCGGCCACATGTCTGCGATGTTCCAGACTATCCAGATTCCGGGTCAACTCCGGATCCCCGACGAGATGCACAGCCCTCTTCTGAATGGAATCCAGCAGCTTTAGGGTATGCTTTGGTGCGGCACCCCAGATATGTGAGCAATATTCTAAGCACGGTCTTATTTGCGCTTTGTACAGCAAGAGCAACTGCTGTGGTGTATAGAGTTTTTTGTTGCGAAATAGCGCACTAAGCTTCTGGGAGGCTGATTTTGCGATGTTAGCAACATGGTCATGCCATGACATATTGCTGTTGACCGAGATACCCAGCAGCCCGATTGACAAGGATGAAGGAATGGTCGATCCTGCCATAATGATGTCAGGGCCCGCTGTATTGACCCTCTTAGTAAACGTTGCTGCTTGGGTCTTTGCTGCATTGAACTGGACCAAATTTCGGTCGCCCCAAGTTTGAACTTTCTCCAGATCTTGATTAATTGCTGTAATCTGCTCCTGTCTGCGGTGATGAGTCTCAGTCGCTGGTAAGGGTTTTTCGAGAACTAATTGTTGGTAGTTTTTCAATTAGAGTAAGGAAAATGTTTCGGCTTCTGTCAAGTGATGGAAAGTGAGTGAGAAATTTTAATTTAATCAAAATACTCATAACTATTGATTTTTCAAATTTACATTAAATTCGGATTATATCGACATCTCGAAGAAAATGTATACTCATTTTTTTTTCAATTAGGGAGTCGAAATACTTATGATATTGGTCAATCAATGGAAAACCCACGACTCAGAAAATTTTAAGTTTAAAAAGATACGAATTTATAAAATCTTACATGTATTTTCAAAATCTACATAAAATTTATAATTATTTGATTTGATTTATAGTTTTTAATGGAACATTTTAATTTTTTCAATTAGCGTGATGAAAATGCTTTGATTCCCGTCAAGTTATGCAAAATTAGATTTTTTACAACATTCTGGTATCGAGATCGAGATCAAGGTTAATTAACCAACGGTCTGTCATGCCTTATCTCGAGTCTGCAAAACCCTAGTGGATCTGCAGGTAGTCATTGATGCCTCTTATAAAGGTGGAATAATATGTATGGTTTAATATATATGCAATTTTTTT
>MU184729.1:42757-134851 GCA_016904865.1 Pissodes strobi
GGAAAATGTGTTCCAAGATTTTTCAATGTTGGGAGAATTGAATTTTTACGCATCTGAATTCTAACTGCCTAGAGTTAAAATATGTATAAAGGAAAATGTCGTTACACTTCTAACCTGGTTTCAAACAAATTTACATTTTAGGTCAACACACCGTTTTTAAAGGTAAACATCAAATATGAGATGTGCCCTGATTCATGCAGCGTTAATAATATAACCCAAACTAACCCAAACAACTAATAATCTAATTAACATCGATTTCTTAGTATCTGTAGCTCAACAAAACGGAACTTTTTTAAACCAAAAGTACAGTAATTATCGAAATAGGATTATTGCTTTTTTACAAGCAGGATTCATAGAAATGATGAGAAGTCAGACGGGTGTTTCCATTCCCATAATAGCTTTATAATGATATAAAACCAGCTGATAATACGAAAAGTAAACAATGAGTAGATATTTTTATGTCGTAGCATATTTGGGGACTTAATTCATTAGTTAAAAAAATAAGCAGTCGAGGACGAAGCGATTATGGAATAACAACATTTTCATTCGTTTTTAATATAATTTGGTAATTACGTGCAATTACATATTATTCAGAATTATTTGTTTGAAAAAAAACTGATAAGAAGAGGCCAAGTTCGAATTATTATTGAGGCCAGTACCCAGTAGGCTATTTTTGACGGCAGTATATGAAAAGATGCCCGTGATCCCACAAGTTATTTCGAGATTCTTGTTATTTTGTGCATTTATTATTATTTTAAAATAGGATTGCAAAATAAATTATATTTTCTACTCGTCGATTATGCTACATTAACGATATAGATGGCATATATATATATATATATATATATATATATATATACACATACACATACATTGAAAATTAATATTTTTTCAGAAAAGGATGTTATTATTTTTATTGATTACAATAAAATATGATGTCCTATATCTATTATCTCTAGATTTTTGTAAGGCATTTGATACTGATAAATGATATTTTTCATAAAAGAGTTTCGGACATAATGCGAGTTGTTTTAAAACATTTACTTTTCACAAGGATCTGACTTGGGTCTTATTTTATTAAATCATTGTTTATACTTAAATTAAATCGCAGCATAATATTATTTGCTGATGATACAACTATTATTTACCTACTATGGAATTATAATACTGGAAATTAAATATAACATTAAGATTATTAAAATTATATTTGATTGGATTACCTGTTGATGAACATTTAAGTTCGAGGGATCATCCAGAATATAATATACAAAATTATGTACTTCCTTTAATTGTAATTTCTTTAAATTATTTGATAAATATTTGTGGATCAGCAATCGCCACAATAATGAATCAACTTCAAAAGCTTCAAAATAAAATTATTGAACATACATACATTAAATTTTTATAACCCAAAATTATAAATCGAAAATATGCATATTCATTCATTCATTCATTCTGCAATACTAAACGGCAAATGTTTAAATATAAAACTCAGAAAGGTCAATTCATTACATAAACACAATACAAGCCAAATTTATAATTAATAATCTGTGAAACTTAAAGTATATTAATTTCAATAATCGCGAGAGCTGAATCAGCCATTAGCAAAATTCCTTGGGTTGACTTTTCAATTTTGATTTTTAAAATGTGCCAACGAGATTTCGAAGTGTGGTTTATTTGTTGAATTATTTTATGAAATCATTAATCTTTGTTTAGGGTTTTTTTTTGACTATGGCTGAATACCTATTTATGCATATCACTAAAACTAATTAAACTGTCTCCGGGAGCAACCTGGTATCTTTCCAAATTGTTTCTAGCTTCTAACGAATTAAAAAAACTATTCCACTTATGGAATATTGAGATTTAAGACCTTTACTTATATTGCTGGCGGATGGCGTTGGCGAAACTAGAGCAATCGGCAAAGATAATACAAGGAAAGAAGTTACAAAATGCAGAGGTAATAAAAGTTCTCTTGTAGATAAAGTTTCCTTTGGAAAATTATCAGTAAGTAATTTGTATGACAAAATGATGTAAATAAGCTATTATGAACCAATGTTCTTTTAAAAGGACTTCATTGGATAGTCGGAAGCAGTTAAATTTGATTCCGGAGAATCAGTCTTGTTGCGGAATCGATATAGAGAAATTTTTCTTTAGATAATTCTATTGAAAATATTGTAAATGAGATTTACAATATTTTGATTGATTTTACTGAAGAATGCCCTAAAGGCATCAGCACCCTTTCACAAATGAACAGTAATAAAGCAATAACCCCGGAAATGTGCGTGCTAAGATTCTTAATGGGCTTTGTTTTATGATATTTCTTTTTTTTAATTTGTGCGTAGTTCTGTAAACCCCTAATTAACAATGCATTTAATTTAAAAAACAATTTTGGCATGCTACACAGGGGTGTAGCATTACTTGTTCGATATATTCAAATATAAGAAAGTTAAATATAGAAAATTCTTCTTTACCAGCAACACACCAGTAGTTATGATGGTTTCAAACTATTTGGCAAGGAGGAAGCTTAAGTTTGTCTAGGCTAGGGGGAAAACTTATTGTACTAAGGAGTTCCAAATTAATACACTAGGACTGGCTGTATGTTTTCTAAACATATTTTACTTAGGAGCAAAACCTATTTTAATATTTCAAATTTATGCGGTGGGTGTGTTCTTAGACATTAAAGGAGCATTTAATAATGTATTACCAAACTCCTTATACACATCACTAGCTGAAAAAGAGGTTGTACCACAGATAAGAAACTGGATCAGGAGTATGTTAAATTGCAGAGTAGCCACAACAGGGCGGTTAGGGGATGTCCGAAGGGTTTGGTTTTGTCGCCCCTTCTCACTCTGGTCTCTCTTGATTGATGGTCTGCTAGCGGTCCTCCCGCTGTGGGATGTGGAGGTGCAGACATATGCTGGTGATCTAGTAATACTTATAAGAAGCAACTCGCAAATAACTATCTCAGAAGATCGTCAAAAAGGTGCTAACCTTGGTCTATGACTGGTGTAAAAGAGAATATCTGTGAACCCGCACAAAACAGTTATAGCACCGTTCACAAGGAAGAAAAGGCTGTAAAACCAAAGACCACTTTCACTCAAAGGATATGGGCTACGTATAGATTGACACAGGCGGTGATCAACTATCCACCAGGCGGTCAACAGGCTGAAAAACGTCAATGAGCGGGACAGTGTGTTGGATCTACCATCAAATGGTATGCCTACCAGAACTAACTAACCATGCCTATGACGTCCTCCTACCAGAGAGAAACGAATGGACTCGATAACATCTGAGAACAACAGAGAATAGTTGGTTCACTGACGGGTCCAAGACCAATGATAGTACACGAATATAATAGGAATAAAAATGGAAAGGTTGAGCCTCAAGCCATTGATATGACTGCACAGTGACTCCTCGATAGAAACTGGAAATGCAAGTCAATAAAAATACTCTCGGATAGTTGCTGTTTATCCAAGGCAGTATGGAACTGCCAGGAACTACTCACCAAACAAGGTAGAGAAGATAAACTTACACTGATCTGGATATCTGGACATACAGGATATCAAGACAACGAAAGAGCTGATGCTCTTGCGAAGCAGGCGGTCGCCTCGGCCTTCATAGGACCAGAACCATCTCAGCACAACACAGCTAAAGAAGCCCTCTCCAGGTGAACACAACAACAATTTGCAGGCAAATGGAGATAGTCATTCAAAGATGGCAGGGAATCTGCCATCAGAAGACAGAACTAGACAACTTCTTCAACTTGCCCACCAGCAGATACAGGCTGTAGTTTGCAGGTACACTGGCCATTGTCGGCTAAGGAACGACATGAACAAGATAGGGCTTTTCGAAAAAACGGAATTATGCTTGTGCTTGAAGGATGAAGAAACAATTGAGCATGTTAAAGTAATACAAACTAGCTGTCAAGCAACTAAATAATTTTTAAAAGCGCCTTTCAAAGCCCTGATTTCTGTGGCCTGTTCCCATTTTGCATTTACTTTGGTGCCAAGGTATACGTAAGATTGGTTAATTAGTATGTTGTTTATCCGTAACTATCGAGCTGGTTGTTGATTTTTGCTTATCAGCATCCATTTTGTCTTACTGAAGTTGAGGTTTTGGCCGTACTCCTCATTGACCCCTTCCATTGTCTGTTATAAATTATCTATGCTGCTGGCATTTTCCAGAAATTTCTTGAATATCTCATCGGAGTAGATATTGAAGAGGAATGGGGATAAGATACACCCCTGTCGTACACCTCTCTTAATCTCCACGCTCTCAGTGAGTTCATTACCCATTTTTACTCTTGCTGTTTGACTCCAGTATAAATCCGCCACTATCCGAATATCTTAATCGTCAATACCTGTCTTTCGTAGAATATCTATTAGTTGTTCATGATTGACATTATCAAATGCCTTTCTAAAATCAACAAAGCACAGATACACATCTTTATTAACGTCTCTACATCGCTGCGAAAACTGCTTCTCTAGTTCCAAGTACTTTCTGAAAGCCAAACTGCGATCTATCAATATTTGACTCACATTTATCATATATTCTTCGATGAATGATCTTGGTGAACGCTTTGGTAATGTGATTTATCGAGCTTTTAAGTCGGTGGCCATCACAGAATTGAGCATTCGGTTTCTCCGGGATTGCAACAAATGGGGTTTTCGTAAATAAATAAATAAATGTCGACTGCAGCCAGTCCTCTGGGATCTTTCCGCTGTTATATATGTTGTTAAAAAGTACAACGAGATTGTCAAAGAATTGTTTGTCCGTGTACGTAGTCCGGGCCTGCTGCCTTGTTTTTTAGTGCTGCAATGGCTTATCTACCACTGATTTAATGATAGACGGTCCCGTTTCTCCTTCCCCACATATCTGATCATTAGTCCTGTCCGATGCAAACAACTTTTCTATGCAGGATTTCCACTTTTCTAAGATCTTTGATGTCATTGATCTTAATTTTTGTGCATATTGTAACTGTCGTATATACTCTCGTATTGCTCTATTTCCCTGCATTCGTTGGAAGACCATTTTTCTTTGGCTTCTCGAATTTTTGGTCTTATGATTTTGTGGGTCTGCTGGTATTTCTCTGTATTTTAATTCTTGAATTTACGTCTCTCATCCATCATATCCATTATCTCATTGGACATCCATTTTCTCTTCTTCTATCTGTCTCGTTTAAGAGTCGCGCATGTTGTTTGTATAGCCTCCCTTGCTTTCTCTCATCTCTCTCTTATGTCCAACGTGATCTCGTTAATGTCATTAGTTTCTATTTTAGTTCTTCTCGTACTTTTACCTCGGTTTCTGGGTTAGCGAGTTTCTGTAAGCGAGTTTCTTCATATCTATTGTGTTTGTGCAAGATTTTGTCTAGAGCCGTTTGTCTCTCAGCACCATTCTGAATACCACCAGATTGTGATCCGTAGGGACATCGGCACCAGGATACGTTTTTGATGCTTTTATCATGTTTTTTTATGTCTTGTTGATTCTGCTATGTAATCAATCTGATTCTGAGGATGATCTCCGGTGAGTCGGCGGAGGATTTCCATGTGTATATTCGGCGCTTGGTGAGTTGAAAAGTGTATTACTTAACACCAGAAGCCTATCTCCTCTATCGTTTCTTTGCCCAAGGCCGAACTGTCCCACGACCTTACCTACCTTTCCTCTGCCAACCTTGGCATTGAAATCTCCCATCACCAATGTTACCTCATGTTTTTTTGTCATCTTCATCAGGTTTCCCAATTGTTCGAGAATTCCTCGCTGGTTGCTTCATCTTTATCTGCCATTGGCGCGTATATCTGCAGGATGTTAATGGCCACCGGTATTGCTCGTATTTGTAAAAGCATTATTTTGTCAGAATGAGGAATGAAGGCTTTCACTGCCAGACTAATATGTGGCGCAACTATTATTGCTATGCCGGTTATGTGATGTGCTGTATTATCTCCAGCGTAATAGATTTTATATCCAAATATATCGCATTGTCCAGAGGTTGGCCAGTGAATTTCACTAATTCCTAGTAACTCCCCAAAACTTATTTGGAAGAAGGCCTCATATTGAGTGGACAACAAGTTCACCTGATTTGACCCCAATAAACTGTTTCTATGGGTCATCTGAAGTATAATTTGAAAAAAATGTATTTTATTATATGGGTGTAAATAGCGACTATTTCCATCATTGATCTGAAAAGAAATGAGGACTCTTTTTTCGTATTTATATTATTTATGAAAAAAATATTTGCCAAAAAATAATTGCCAATTTTAGGAGTGAAACTCACACCAGCCAAAACTACCAGCTCGGAAGTTATAATCAGAGTAAAAATACCTCAGGCATTACTAGATACCTCTTCCCATTAAGAATTTTGGGGTAATTGTTACCCTGCTTAGGGGTTGAATTTGTAAGGTTAAAAACAATTGTCTACCTAAAATCAATAATTAATCGACAGGTCTGAGCGTTTTCCAGATTTTAAATGCTGAAAATTGAGGTGCAAAATTCTCGTGTGGTCTCTCTCTATATTGATAAAATGTTTAGTACAGAAAATACTCCTAGGCATCACTATACCTCTTCCCATTAAGAATTTTGGGAGTAATTACCCTGCTTAGAAGTTGAATTTGTAAGGTTGAAAAAAATTGTCTACCTAATATCAATAAATAATCGACAGGTCTGAGAGTTTTCCAGATTTTAAATGCTGAAAATTGAGGTGTAAAATTCTCGTGAGGTCATTCTCTATATTGATAACATTTTTACAGAAAATACTCCTGGTTTATACATAATGGAAACTTAATCTATGGGACATTTTCACTGATGATGGGAATACCGTATATATTACAAGTTTTGGCACAAATTGCCTTATTAAATTTATGTGCAAAAATAATTTTAATTAATTTGTTGTTATAGGCTATAATTAGTAATAATATGAATAACAAAATTAACAACTAAAATTAAATGAATATGTCCGGTGTTCTCAACAAAGCGCAATTTTCTGCATTAGGTTTTGGATCATTGAATTTTAGACCAAAACTTTTGAGACATACGTTATTAGCCTATTCAGTAATTAAGAAGTTCAAAAAATATAAATCAGAAAGCCTAAGAAGCAAAGAGCTTATTTAGAATGTTACTCTAAAGCCAGCAACAAACGGAAATCTACAGAGGTAAAACATACTACCAATTGTTGCTTAATAAACGGGTGGAATAAAAAACACCCTATTTATTTTCCTTTCAAAGAAATATGCCAACACCTTACGGTAATCCCCCGGTGACACCTGAAACACACAAATACCATCGAAAAAAAGAGGGAACGAATTTGACCTGTTTTTTTATGGCCGATTTTTTGTTGCGGTGTGTCAGCGTTTAGTAGCTACTTATAGGGTAGCCTTTAAAGTCATTTTTTTATTAAGGGGTCTCGTTTCACCCTAAAAATAACACTTAAAACATGTGGTCATATCACTAATAGATTTCGGTGGGTTCGAATAGAAGTTATATAGAGCTTTGGTTGAAATGCCATGAAATTTCATTGTGAGACGAGGGGAGAAGCTAAAAAGATTAGGAAGATTGAATGCATTTTTTATATGAGGTACCTGCCGATTTTGATAAATGCATTCCTAAAACTGCAAAAAGTGTCAGGTGAATTGTGTAATTTGTAATTGATGAGTTCCTCTGGTCCTTATGCGAGACCTTTTAGAAGGTATCATATGAATTATATGTAATTTAAAATATTTTTATGAATAACAAAGTACACATAGATTGTCTGAAAGTGAGGAAAATAGCACGACTATACTTTGAAAAGGATAGTTTTGAATCTTTGGAGAACTATCAGCCTGTGACAACACCCACAAGAGAAAAAGTTAACTTATTATGATATTCTTATCAGTTTAACTGAAGCAGATGAGTGTCCTGCTCCACCAGTTTGTGACTTTAGCAAGGCATTCAATTGCATCAATCATAATAATGCGTTTATGGCGTGATATCAATAAAATATATTCAATCTCTTTTTAATGAACAGAGAGCAGTCAGTGGCGTTTGGTTATTTTGACTCTGAGTGGCTTAGGCATAGTTAGTTCTGAGCAAAGTTTTGGACATTTTGCTTTCTTGTTTGTATGCCAATGAGCTTGACTTGCTGATGTCTTATAAGTATTATTTTACCCAATATGCTAATGAAACGTCTGTCTTCATATCAGATCGCTCAAAATATATTGGAAGATAAGTAAGTACGTCTCTCTATATTAGTTTAATCGTTTAACCATAGAACAAATCTTGGAAATTTAACAGAATAATCCGAAATGAATCTACTTTGCAAGAACCTGATGATTCAATATCCAGAGAATTTTTACAAAAAATAGCGCAGTGGATTTCAATATTAGAACCTATGTATGCTAGGCAAGCTCATAAATTTCATGAGCAGTTGAGAAGTGAAAGACTTCTTTGTATCTTTTGCTTGGCTGTATAGGTCTAGCAAGCGACTTGAAATAGAAAAATTATCTCTCTCAAGGGAAGGCAGTGAGTGCCAACTGGCGATGAGTGTATATGGTAAAATTTTGCTACGATTTGAAAAATATTACAAAGGAACACGTCTTAACAGCCGAACAAGTCCATAATGGAGTTGAAACCGAAGTAATGTCCAATGAAACACCTGTAGCAGGCAAGGGAACTAGTGATGCAAATGTACATTTTAAAACAGCTTTAGATTGAAGCATTGCTTATTTATTCAGGTTTCAAGATGGGCAAACATCGTAAACAGTAGGAGTACTGTAAGTAGTTAAAGAAAAGCCAAATGACTTTGCTGATAAGCTCGTGTGTGCCTTGCAGCTTACCGCATATCTTAAACCACCAACCCCACTTCCAATCCGCTCTAGTTTTCCTGAAGGTTAGGACCTCTCTTCATGGCAGGTACACAGTTTCCTCGTCCTGCAATATTGGCAAATCGAAGGCGGCAACATGCCTCGCTCTTGCAAACACAACACATCTGCCCAGATAATAGAGAAGGGTTTCATCCTCCTTCCTACAACCCGGGCAGGTAGCACCCTTCTAAATATCCATCAGGTTCGTGTGTCTTGTTAGATGGCACTGCACTGTAATGACCCATATCAGGGTGTTCTGAAAGTTTGTTCACTCTCTTGAGAGGAACTGATCAGTCTGCTCTCTGATTCTCGCTCTTACTGATCTCTAGAGAGGTCTAAAAAGTGCTCCTGGACCAATTTAGAGTTAGTCTTGGATGCACAGACCGCCCTGAGTGCAACTTGGCTATCAGAGCAAATTAATAATTTCTCTTCATATTTTGTCTGACCTCATCTATTGTGGCAACCATTAAGATTGAATACATCTCTGCATGGAACCCTGTTGCATACTTTCCCCCAGGAGAAGCTTTCCCGTGTACCGCTAATCTTCCAGACGACTCCCGCTCCGGAGAACTGTCAGTCGTGAGCCATCAGTGTAACATATGAATGCTCTCTGTGCACGTTTCCATTACCCCTTTCTTGGTATGATCACTCTGTATGCTCTCTTCAATCTCAGCCTGTCGCCGGGTACTACGACTCTGTATGAGGACAAGTGTATCCTCCCCATTTGCTTTTAGGGAGATGCTTCCATTTCCAACTATCTTACAGCGTTATTTCCAAACAATTGTCCCGCAAATGCAAGAAAGAAGACTTGACCTTCTGCATGACCCAGGCCTCGAGTGCTGAGAGGCTCAACAAGAAATATAATGCTGCTGTTAGCGTTGTATGTTCTTATGGCCCCTGTGATGGCGAGGTTGGTTAACCTGTGAATTTCTGCCAGCTACAGGCACGTAATCTTGTGCTCCATCGCTGGCCACCACACCACCAAGCCGTATATAACCATCAGCGCATAACGGTTTTTAAGTGCTAGCACAACAAGAACATGTAAACTTCAAAATTCCTAGAGCTTTTAATAATGCAAATCCTAAAAATGTGCTCGTTGCCTATGATAATAAAAAACGTTTCTTGAACGTATCGAGTGATTTTGGGGTTGTTTGCTTCACAAGTTAAAACTTATTTTCAAGAAAATAATCTTCCACCAGAAGCTGTACTATTACTAGATAATGCACCAGCGAATTCATTTTGGTACCGAGGAACTAAACTCAGAAGATACGATATTTTCCTCCCGAATAGAAGTTGTATCTTTTGCACTGCCAATGAATCAAAGTATTATAGAGACCGCGAAGACGAAGAAAACTTTATAGGAAATTCCTTATGCTTCAGTTCTTAGGGCAGATTATTTTGAGCACTTTAGGCTATAGTTCATGCCTGGAATGGTATATGAAGAAAACAAACATCGAAACGAAATCGAAGGCGATGATAAGTTAAATGGTTGAATTGAATTATCAATTGCAAATATAGCATCCATAGCTTCGGGAATCAATGGTTTGGAATATATAGACAAAGAAGAAAGACGGGAATGGATAAGTGTCACCACGAAGAAGCAAGATATAAGATTATGAATGATGATGATCTATAAATCACTTTTACAGAAGTAAGTGATAATGATGACAATGTATGTGTCATCAAAAGAAGTCATCCAGAAATAAAAGATGCAGAAATTGAACTTTTGATGAATAATCTGAAACTGATGGTATTGAAGTACTTTAGCATAGAACATTCACGGAGTTTATAAAAGTGTACGGATGTGACACACATGTGCAATTATTTCAAAAACAGCTAACGATAGGCATGACATTATACAGACAATACATCTACAATTTTCCGTAGAATCTAAAAATTTAATAATGTAGAGGGAGTTCTTTATGCTTATTTGTGTTTCGCGATATTTTTCGAAAATTGTACGCATATTAAAAAACTTGTACGTTATAGGGATTTTAACATTTGTACTTATTTAATATCACGTTTGGCATATTGTATTTACGAATGCATGTTAAAAATATTTTGAAGTGATTAGGTCAGAACAATCTTTAGCAAAGAATTTAAAGGAAAAACGATGAGAAAAACTGATAATTTTATTGCGATTTCTTTCTGACACGCCAACTTATACCTTATTCTACTTTTGGCCTTGTAAGACAAAACATACAAATATAAACATATATGGTAAAAATTATCTACAAGATGTAAAATAAATCAGAATTTTCAACACCTTCCCTCATTAAATGCTTTATTTAATCCTATAGCATCAACTAGAACCTTCAGTCCGGGCTTGAACAATGGCCTTGCCATCAGATCATCTTCACTCTCTTCCTCCACGACCAGTTCACGACCAGTAAATTCCTTATTCATATATGTTTAGTTATTTTGTAAAGTTTTAGATTTTGAGCTAGTCTAATGGCAGCTTCATTGTCAACATGAAATATAGTAACATGCTTTAGGTCGATAACTTCTTCATAGAATCTATTCAGCCATATCATCTCTTTTGCAGGTTCACTTGATTCGGCGATTTCTCATTCGGCAGTAGAAATTGCTGCTGAAGATACTGCTTCCCCACCTGTGGTTTCATCACCCTCATGATTAGCAGCACTATATCCCTCAATAACCCATGCCTGATGCCGAGGTTTATGTACAATATCATAGATTTCCTTCAGATAATGGAATATATGTTTTACTTTAACAACATTTGATTCTCTAAACTGCTTGGAACTATTCCTTCCAATAGATGTTAAGTCTTGTACCAGCCATGAGGCAGATCGGGGTACAAACAGCTTGTGTTCAGAATATTTTCGCATCTCCTTCCCTGATTCTACATTTTCATTAGACACTGAACGGTAACTTCATAATGCTCGAAAATTTTCTGCCATAGGCTGCTTGATATGGATTCATCTTCACAAGATTTAATTTCTAACCCCAAATAGTAATTTGCTGGATTATCAGTTATGTTAAATTTCTCAGGTCTGCAATTAATGGATCTTTCACGCTGTTATTGCTACACACTATGACTCGATCGTCAACGCATAGTACCAATAGAATTATATTTCTTCCTTCTTTCTTTTTGAAGAACATGGATCAGCCAGCTTCTCTCTTCTTAAACTTAAACTTGCCTCACACATCTGGTAGGCGAGGCCAAAAAGAATTCTTTACTGTACCCCTCTAGTTGCTTCAGGAAGAATTGTTAATCGATTTCACGATACAGAAATGCTGTGCACACGTTAAATTGAGTCAACTCTATGTTTTTATTCACAGCAATTTTGTCACTTCAATGCTCTTCTTCTGTGAGTAGCCTAGCCTGATCGTCACTTTTCTATTGAACTATCTGGGATTCTTTTCACCTTAAACATCCATTTACCTTATATAAGTACTTGAAAATAATTGCCTACATTACGCCGATATGCATATATTAGGTAATTTTGAGTACTAGGACGAAATTTTAGATTTGTGTGGTATAGAAGGTATAGAAGTGTGCAGACGTACTAAAAAAAAGGTAAAGATAAGAATGGGTGGCCCTTTAGCGGGTCGTGCATCTAGGCCACCAAATGGGCTCGTTGTACGTGGATTCTGATCCACGGTCCTCGATCACTTTTATCCCTGGCCGTATCCCGCCCAAGGGATTCTAACCCTCGGATTTTGGCACGAGCCTGGGCTGTCTGCACAACCCCGTCTCATGCCTCCCCACGGGTTCATCCACCCTTGATCGCGGCACAGCCTTGGTCGCCAGCCGGCTATCAAGGGTTTAGCTGCACCCTTCAATCCCACGGGATGTTCGATTATACCGGCATGTTACCGGCGTGAATGGGGAAACTGGTGCAGATACATTTTACACTTACCTGTGGCTCCGCTAATTTTCAGAGCACCAAATTTTTTATAAAGTATGATCAGTCTGCTCTCTGATTCTCGCTCTTACTGATCTCTAGAGAGGTCTAAAAAGTGCCCCTGGACCAATTTAGAGTTAGTCTTGGATGCACAGACCGGGGGCCGAGAATCGAACTCCGCCAGTGTCCGAAGTACTATTGCAGGACCCTGGATAATTATCCAAATGTCAAATTACGTACATATTAAAAAAAATTAAAAATGAGGTGATTGGATTATTAGTGCCATAATTACCCTGAGGTAAAGGGCTCGGCCCCAGCTGGCCGGGTAATCAAGGTTCTGGTATATAATTTATTCCTTATTTTGTGCATATGAAGTTGTTATTATGGCACCCTCTCGCTTCGAACATAATTTCAACTGCTGTCAAACACTTTCTGGTTAACAAGCCAGATGAAAGGATAACGTCTGCATTTAAGGATAAGATATCAAATTAGATAATTTCATATATTTTAGTGAAGAAAAAAGTGTTTTTCTAAAAACTTGCGCAACAACCACTGTTTCTTAATAATTATCTCCAGTTTCCGTTGGGGAAGAACCGGTTAACTTTCTTGAAAATACCTAAATTTCTCCATGAGAATGAGCAAATATGCCAGTTATCAAGCAACTGACCGAATTTATAATGCGATTTATTCTGAGCAAATGATCATTTATAACATGATACTGTTCAATTTTCTTTCGATTAAAATTAATAGCTGACTAATTGGCGTTAATCCATATTTTGTATGTGGCGCATATTTTGACTGCAAACCCCTACTGAACTAAAACGATAACGGTTCTTAATTTCGGCAATGTAAATCGGGTCATCACGAAAGAAACCACTGACTAGCCAAGTATTTCAAGATATCTTATTTGTTTTTGTATAGAACAAATAAACTATACAATTAAATTCTTTGGAATCGTTTATTGTGGGACCAAAACTATATGTAAACAAGGGATAAAATAAGGTTAAAAACTCAACTTTTCTCACCAAAATTAACTGAACACACAAACAATAAACGCACTAAATAAATAACTTATCTAAAAATAACAATTTTGTTTTTTCTTGTAATGCACTTTGAAATTCGTCGGACAAATAGCAAAAGATAGGGCATATCATGGGCGGATGTCAATAGACTATCTAAACAAAAAACGTTAGATAAAGTTAATTTTCCTACGAGATATCGGATCTAAAAAATATCAACAGGAACTCTTCGAGGTTTAATCTTTTTTACTTAAGGTTTGTTTTCGAGCAGATCATTTTTGAACAGGGGTGGATTTAGGACCGATATATTAATCTCTTGTTACTTGACCAAGGACATATTATCTTGTTAGTAAAGTTAGATAAAATATAATATTAGTTCTCCAGTGGTCACCAGAATGATACCAATAACGGTACTTTGATTCTATATTTATAGGCAGGTAATTTTGAGTTTGAAAGCGTTTTAGACCAGTAATAAATTACGAATTCGTATAGATAGCCCATCAAATATCTGATATCATGACTATTTCAGGAACACGTGGTGGTTTCTCCACAGGTGTATCCTAGAATACTTTGGGAGCGTTAAATATGAAACATGGCACATTTTGTCTTAAGGTGAGTTGGGGTAAGTGCGTACATAAAAATGACCAGTTCATCTTTAGCGTGGCACATATTTTTTATGTTGAATCGAAAAAACGATTTGTCACCACAGTGAAAGAAACACATTGATATGCTTACAAAATAGATTAAATAAAAATTTTTAATTACCACAATATATAAAAAAATAAAAATACAAATTTTGTGACAAAATGCCGCATTTGCCCTGCCTCCGGTGTTGGGGAAAGTGCGGCACAAGGCGAATATTCTCCATTATATTGCAATAACTTTAAATTGGTAAGAGCGTTATCCGTATTAAAAAAAAACCTTTAGAACGCACTTACAAAATTAAAAAAACTTTATTTTAAAAAAACGTTACAAGCCCGGCTATCTTGAAAAAAAATTCTTATTCAATAGAATATCATGAAAATGATACTGCAAATATTATTTCACCACGCCTACAGATCTTAGGTTCTGGTAGTGTAATGATGTCGGCTTTTAAGATATGGTCGATATCATCAACCAATGGAAACTTAAAAACAGATCTTAGACTAGAAACTTTTTTTCCGACAAACTTTATTCGCGCTTCGACCTCTTAAGTGTCAGGATCTTTGGGCAAAACCCGACCGACATAATGCTTGACGCTTTTCTTTTCTGGAAATTTCACCAGCACCCAATCAGCTTCTCTCATATCTGCCATTTGCCGATCTATTGCTCGTGTTTCCTCAGATTTTATTTTTCCATTTCGTCAATTATTATGCCATCCAGATATGCATCAGATTCATCTTCAAACATATTACAATGGCTTCATCATCAGTCTTTGACTCCTCCAAGTCCTCCATAATCTTTAGTAGTGATTTTTTCTTTGTGAGATCGTCTTCAGTCTTCTTGTTTTATTTTACTTCAATGTTGACAGAATTATTTCTTCAAATGAAACGTGAAGGGTACCGCTCTTGCTAGTAGATGGAATATTGGCACTACTGCTACTGGGTTCTGGTTCATATTATTGTCATTATCAAAACTGGTCTTCTCTTCTTCTTCCGGTACCCTGTCCGTTTATCGAACGTTGGTAATCATATTGGCTATAATAACTTTGTTTATCGCAGCTCAGAATAGTTCAGCGGATGTTTTGCGATACCACTCTCGAAGATTTCGGAGCCAAGATGTTCTTCTTCGTCCTGGACCTCTATTTCCGGCAATCTTACCCTGCATCACTAAATGAGGGAGGTAATATTTCTCTGGGTGCATCATCACATGGCCGAAGTATTCGAGTTTTCGGCGTTTTATTTTATTAATTATTTCTGTGTTTTTCTTCATTCGTTGTAGAACCAACCACCTCATTGCTTATTCGGACCATCCAGCTTATTCGTTGGATCCTTCTGTAGACCCACATTTCAAAATCCTCCAGCCTCTTCAATAATGAGTCGGTCAGCGTCCAACTCTCTACTCCGTAGAGCAATGTGGAAAATATATAGCAGCGTGTTAATCTGATTTTTAATTTTAAAGCGATTCCTTTGTTGCAGAGAATTCTTTTTGATTAAAGATGGCGGTTCTGGCTTTTTCGATACGGATCTTGATTTCTTTGCTCATGTCCCAGTTGTCATTGATATTAGCGCCCAGGTATTGGTGGAATTGGTGTTTTGCTGACAACCATAACTTTGGTTTTTGAAGTATTGAGTCTTAGCCCATACTTGTGACATGATTCGGTAACTCTGTTTATGAGTATTTGCAGTTCTTCTTGACTAGCAGCAATTAGCACCTGGTCTTAGCCGTCATTATTAAAATGGTTTTGCCATCTCTGGAAAGCTAGAGGGCCAAACTTTTCTTTGCCAACAACTGTGTTACCAGCCTTCCTAAATCCGTTCTGAATCAAGATTGGGTTTGACTTCTCCCAAACCTCTTTTATCATGGCTGCAAAGGATTTCTTTATAATTTTCTTTCCTGGGTTCAATCTGACATTTCACAAGCTTTATGTCCCAAGTAGCCTTCAGTGATTTAAAATCAGCAATCTCAAGCGGTTGCAGAATATGGTTTGAGTGAGGAGGCAATTTCAGGATAACAATTCCTTCTGTTAGAGTGGCAATCGTAGCTTAGCAAGATTGGCCTACGGTCTCCAAACTGTTAGACCAAATTATTTTTGAAATAACTGTAGAAAACTGAACTCTCTATCCATCATCTTTTGGTTGCAGCATACGACATTGTAGGATGAGTTGGATCTTTTTCCTCGGCGGTTCATTCGTCGTACACATTCTTCCCTTTGAAGATAATGAAAGAAATTGCTTTTTCGCCGTGGCATTGTATGCACATAAGACCGTTGCATTGTCACGATCTGGGCCGCTGGTACTACGTGTTGAGGCAATTCCGACGCCTCCGACTACTTTCGTTTTTGAAGGATCTGCGCAAAAACTGGTCTCATCAAGGTTCCAAATGTGCTCGGGCTTTTCAAGAATGCCCAAATCCAAAAGACTAGCTTCGAGCAAATCAAAATATTTATCAATAATGAATGGGTCTTGGCACCTTTTTTTACAATCTCAACGTTCCGGGGGTTTCTTCATCGACATCCGATGACTCCGTTTAAAGCTAAGAAACCTTGACAATATTTCACCTGGCGTTCCATTCTTGGACCGTGTTTTCAAACCATTCACTTTAACAAACTCTCTAAAGACAGGCCAAAACCCCATTTTTCCATGGTCGTTATGGTGTTTGCAATTGTTATTCTTGCGTCAATAGAATGTCCATCTTTCTTCCCAAACTTGTACTCTTCATGCCTCGTCTGCCTCTAATATGATCACTCAAAGTTGATCTTGGTATTTTATATAATCGTCTGGCTGGTTTAATACTGATAGTCCCATTTCGGATGACCTCTAGAGCTGACTGCAAGTCTTCTTTGGTGTAGGTGCTCGCTTTA
This sequence comes from Pissodes strobi, assembly GCA_016904865.1. NCBI lineage: Eukaryota > Metazoa > Arthropoda > Insecta > Coleoptera > Curculionidae > Pissodes > Pissodes strobi. The sequence continues at coordinate 59,979 of MU184729.1, forward strand.
CTTGTTCTTCTTGTGTAATTTGGGGGCATTTTTACCTGAAACAAAAAAGAAATGGTCATTAGTTCCTCAGAAACTAAGATGGGGTAAGAGTCTCACTTGACAAACGCACTTACCCTAGAGGCTAAAAATTTGGGGTAAGTGCGGCACTAAGTTTAATATTAAAAATTTTGAATTAATTTCCTTCTAATTGTTTCACATACTCATTTAAACTATTATTATCTCACAGCAACACCAAAAAGTTGAAATATCGACTTACAAAAATAAAAATATGGCTTTCCGATAAATACTTACCAACCCACGTGTTAACATCATACTAGGTTAGGTTCAGAGGTCCGCTGTCACTTTTCTGCATATTACAGGGTTGCCAAATCACTAGGAATCGATCAGTCAATATTGGAGTTAAGAACCTGTGGCACATGCAACTTCTAAAACACCGTTTTGAAAATTTGGGGACTAGGTGACGCGGTTACCCCTATCGCGCAGTAACCTCAACTCACCTTAGTTCATTATCTTCATTCATTCATCACATTTTTATTATATAATAGTATGGATCAACAAATAGATGAAACATGAAACTCTTAGGTGAAATTTAGTTTTATTTCTGGCATGACTTAAAACAAATAATAAATCTTAGGTTCTGTAATATTATTGTAGATAGATTGTGTGCTACCTGAAGTTGCTCTTCTGATTTTCTTTTCTTCTAGAAACAAGACGTTTAAATAGCAAACCGCCATTTTATTTTAATTGCATGTTCCAATTGATTTTGAGATTTTATTAGACGCATTCCTGGAAAATATCTAATTTTGATTTAATCTTGGAATATTGTTAGAGATTTGAGTGGTGCAATCAGTGGATCTTATGATTATGGTATTGATGCAGACGACTTGAATTCATTTTATTGTACAATTGTGGGAGAGTTGTCGAGTAGAGTGAGGGACAGGAGAGACGCTTTGGGATTCCTTGCTTTAAGAAACACCTTTTTCTTTTCACCAACTGACGGCAATGAACTGGCACAAAAGTTCAACGTCATTAAACATAAGACTGCAACCGGATAGAATAGGATATGATTAACGGTTCTTACCAGGCTTCCTTATATTGGTCTTTCTCTATGGGGATATTTCCATCTTGCTTAAAACAAGCAACAGTCCTTTCTTTCTTTAAAGGTGGCGATCCCGAATTATGTTCCTATTACCGTCCCATATCAAGGTTGCCAACTTTGGCAAAAGTCATAGGGAGACTCGTTAAGAAACGTATGTTGGGTTTTCTTGAGAAACGTAAATTGCTTAATACATCACAATTCGATTTTTTAAATCCCATGAGCACGAACGATGTTATATTCTCATTCTTACATTCATTGTACTGGGGACTAAATGAGGGTGATGTTGCTGCAGCGGTCCGGTTAAATACCATCATATTAGTTTTAGGTGACGTGAAATGACCCTGATTCATATTTCGTCACCATACCTTTGTAATCCGGTTCCCAGGGGGAAAAAGAAAAAGATTGCATGATGGCGTCTTCCAGATCAAAATACTCCAGAGGTAAAATAGCCTCCCATTCGGATCTCCGAGTGGAAGCTGGCCTGGGAGGACCATCAGCTCTGAACTAATTTATGATAAAAAATAGACTGCGATTGCACCTTTGCAACATAAGAGGCATCAACACAAATATTAACGCTTTATCAGAAACAAAAGAGAAACCAAGTACTAAGCCTGTGGACTTGGACATTACCTTTACTCTCGACATCGAAAAAACTCTGAAGATGATTTATGTTGTCAACGAGAAGACACATACGAACCTAAGCACTTCGATGTCATGTGGTTCAAATTAAGTACCGATGGACTAACCAAATTAATTTCCTGCTTGTATAGACCACCTAGCGAATACAAATATAAACGGCTTTTCTCAAATCTTGGCAATCAAATTGATCTTCTGCAGATCAACTATCCAACGGCAGAAATTCTCATAGTAGGAGACTTCAACGTACATAACATCGACTGGTTGAAATACTGCAACAAAAACGACGATGAAGAACGATAAGCCGAGACTCTTACCATTAGTTTCGAACTTACTCAACTGATTGTAGAACCTACCTACCTATCTCTGAGCATCTTATAGGCTTTGCTTACCTGCTGGATTTATACTTTACAACTAATCCTGATCTCTGCACCGTAATCGTCCAACATCTATTGAGCTAATCAGACCACAATCTTATCTCCGCAACCTGTGAACTTGCTATCAATCCACAGGTACCACCGATCGGTACCCCGAAAGGTTTGGCACTATAATTCTGCAAAGTAGCGTGATCTTCGTCAGTTTTATCTCTCTTTTTCTTGGGAAAATGGGATAACTCTAGTCATCCTAGCTGGTATGGAAGCTTTCAATCATTCTTGTTTGAAACGATTGTCAAACAGTAAACCATGGTTTGACCCGCGTCTTAAGAACCAAATCGTAATGCAGATGTCATAACTGTCTTAATAAGCGCTGAAGGTGAGGAACTTTTGAGTCAAACGCTCCACGTTCTTGACTAATCAGCATAAATGAGACAATGCTTTTGCTGATAGCAATAACGCATAACGTGGTTTAAAACCTGATGTATTTGTATTTCAGGCTCCAGTTCTATTATGATTATTTTCACTCCCGCTACATTATCATTTAATTCATGCTTACAAGGTGTTTGTTGTTTATATATGAAGCATAAGAGTATGGCTGAGCTAAACTAAAGAGGTTGTTGCAGTCAAGCAGTTACAGGTCTTGATAGTCTCATCTTACCATCTCTGACTTGTTTCAGCCATCAAATCAACAATTTCCACATGCACACCAGGAAGGGTAACAATCACTACTACAATAGCAGAAGTAGGGAGCATTTTTGACTTTGCTCTCTTATAGTACTGTAAAACTAGAGACTTCAAAAACTAGTTTTATCCTTGATTGAAAGATTAGTTTGGGTTGTAGTTAGTACGGTTTAATGATGATCTATCTGCCTGAATAGATGGACGAGAGTGTACCTACAAATTAATTTTGTCATGCCACAACATTGTGGTGCACTATGAGCAGTGAAAATATTTTTATAGGCTTATTGCCAACAAAAAATCAATAATTCATTATGGAGACAGATTCTGAATATTTTTATTGCACTAGTATTTGTTAGGTGACGCTTAAATTTCCAATTAATTTTTTTTTCATACAAAAATATATCAAAAACTCTTGTGAGTAGTTTATTAAAAAATAATTGACTTAAAAGTTCAAATAATAAGATTGATAGATTAAATCCTTAATTTTTACAATCAAACCAATATATTGCACTATGTATTTTCGATAACGCAATTGAAGGGGCGCCATCAGTTTGTAGAATCAATAAGTAAATCACCTCAGTTTCTATGGTACTCATTATCGCAAGCTTTTACACAAAATAAGTATAAATAATATTATTTATGCCTGGGAATTTTAAAATCACTTTTAAAGGATGAGACATCTTAACGGTATTCCGAAAAATTGTACTAAATAATATGTATTATCAGTTTCTAAACAGACGTTTTATGGGACAAATATAATATTAATTAATAGGAGCAACCTTCCATAAAATATTTTTTTTCAGTGTTTATCCGTGTTTATAAAAATTATCCAATATTTTTTAAAAATGTATTAAATTCTTCTAAATTATATGTGCATTCTGAGGTATAAGTTTATAGATAAAATTTAAAGCTCAATATTTTCAACAAGAACTGAAGTATTAAATTGCGATTTTGAGCATTGACTAGTTCCGGGTGTAAAGTGTATAGCCTAGATGACGCTTATAGCTCCAGGACAAACTTCTTGCTATACGGAGTGCTAAATAATGAGTGAAGGAATAAATGAATAAATGATCTTGGGAGTATTAGTACGCTGTGCCCTGTATACATCTATTATGTTTCCCTTGCTGGGTGCTTTCGTTGATGTGATGCTCAAACTCGTGTCTACACACAGGAATATCACTTTGGCTTCCTGGCCTCCGTATGGGCAGATTACGGGTGCGTTCGTTTACAATCGTCTAAGGCTTCACGTATGGCCCTCCGCTTGCTTCGCTCGCTCCGAGGCGTAAACAAACAAAACTAGCCAAATTAAATAAAAGCAAACATAATCTTAAAAAAAATTAGAAAAAACATGTCTTATCACCGACAGGAATCGAACCCAAGCCACGCATGACAGGCAAATGCTCTGACCAGTACACCACTAGACCGCTTAAAAACGTTTCGCTGTAAAGACATAGTAATTGAAATATTGATCCGGTCACTCGTACTCTGCGCATGCCGAAGCCAGGAAGCCAAAGTGATATTCCTGTGTATAGACAGCAATTATGCTCAAACAGAGGTACATCAGTGCGTTGATAAAAGCAACTAGTCTGGATGGTTCTATGAAGTTCCTCCTGTTCGACGATGCAGCACCTGAAGCAGGCCATTCGCCTGTTCACGGCCGCCTCGCACTCTGTGAGGAGGTGTTCCAGGGTTTTCACAAGGAGCTGCCGGAAGCTTTGCGCTTGCGTAGTGATGATGAAATCATGAAATGCTTTACGGCAGTATATGCAGTCGGCATTGAGCTTTTATTTAATATGTCTATATTTCACTAAGCTAAACTGTGGGACGTTCTTGTGACTATGGGCGTATCGAGACACCTCATAAATCTAGTAAAACACCTATTTGAAGAGAGTAGAGCAGTTGCAAAAAAATTGACAATGTCCTATTCAAACCAGCAAAAATAGGCAAAGGCGTACGACAGAGATGTGTGCTATCCCCGCTTCTATTTAATATACACACTGAAGGGATGATGAGGGAAGTGCTAGATCATTGGAACGGAGGTTTTGCAATAAATGGATTAAAAATATCCAATCTTAGATACGCTGACGATACGTTACTGATTGCGAGCTCAGCTGAAGAATTGGATAAGCTAGTAAGACGACTTGAAGCCAAATCAAACGAATATGGATTAAAGATCAACTATGGTAAATCGAAGGTGATGATAATCGACCGGGCTCATGAAGTGATCCTGAGACCCTCTCATATTGCTGGCTGTGGGGTTGTGGATCAGTTTATCTACTTGGGATCCCTTCTGCAATCGTCTGGTGACTGTGAACCGGAGATACGTCGTCGAATCCAGCTCGGTCGATCAGCGATGGGTCTACTGACTAGAATATGGAAAGACGAACACATATCCTTGACGACAAAAAAGATGCTAGTCCGGGCCCTGGTGTTCTCTGTTTTTTTGGTACGCCTCTGAGACATGAGTGATACGAGCTTCTGACAGACGTCGCATCGATGCCTTCGAGATGTGGTGCTGGCGGAGGCTATTGAGGGTTCCATGGACCGCACATCGAACAAATGTGTCGATATTGAGCAAAATCAGACCAGCCAACCATTTGAGCGCCTTGACATCAGCAAGAATATTAATTTTTTTTGGCCACATCTCGACATGACAACATAGAGCGACTCATTATTCAGGGTAAACCGATGGAGAAACGCCGACGAGGACGCTCACCTACAAGATGGATGGACCTTATTAGAAGGACGACCGGAATGTCCCTTGAGACGGCAACAAGAACAACAAATGATCGAGGGAGATGGAGGATGGCTGTGAAAAGGGTCCTGGAGAGGAACGATTGAGAATTCGGATGATTGTCATCACTACACGTCGTCAACGACGTTGGACTTAGAAAAATATATTTCACTTCACGAATGGCCCTCCGCTCGCTTCGCTCGCTACGGGGGCGCAACCAATAAAAGCTAACCAAACCTAACCCAAGACATGCCAAAAATTAAGAAAAAAAAGAATGTGCAGTACGACAACCGAATCTTACATCACAGATTATACACATAAGATGTGGTTACATCTTTTCTAACGACTCAATCTTTCCTAAACACGATTCACAGGTAGTATTTGTACTTAGCAACAGTAAGGTATTCAATTCAATTGGCTAGTTTTTTAAAGCGCCACTTGAGTCGCTGTAATCGCAACGAGCAACATACAAGGCAATCGTTAAGCTTCCGGCACTTTATGGAAGGGGTGTATGCAGCTCCTTGTGGGGTTTCCCCCCTCCTCTCAGAATCGGCAACGGTCCTCGTTTTCAATTTTTGTTCTCTCCAGGTGGCTTCTCAACCGGCAGTAGCTCGTAAGAAAGCCGGTGAGGAAGCGGAAATTGTTCTTACCCAGTGTTATTAGGTTCTTTGATCTTCCTGGATGAGGGGGCCCTAGAAACATCTTTGATTGTCTTAACCCTGGAAGATATTCCCATAGATTGATCCATATGGTTCGCTCTTATTTCCGAAACTCTTCTTTGTAGGTGTATATCCCCATACTTCTAAGGGCGGCGATCCTAAAAGCGGAGTTGGTGCTCCTACTTTTGCCAATTGGTATGCTTTTTCGTCATTGAAGAGATAGTTTGTTATTCTTGCCTAGTTCGTTTAGCATATGTAGGCCTTTCCATATCGTTCTGGAGCTGATTGTTGGTGAGCTTAGCGCTTTGATGGCTGCTTGACTGTGAGAAGATGACCATTTATTTTCTCCTATAGTTTCTGTCAAGCTTGAACTGCACACATCTTCCTATGATATTAATTTCCGAATGAAATATGTCCGGGTGTTTTCCCATTGCTTCGGAGAATTTAGTTCCTGACCCAAATACTCTGGCTCCGATCCCCTGTTCAGTTCTAGTCTCATCTGTATTATTATCTCGTAGTCTCTGTATGTGTTCAACAATTGCTTCTCATCTCATCTATGGTTAAAAGCAATACCTCTCAAAACAATAATATTAATATTAAGTAGAGGAGCTTATTGGGTTAGTTTGTCCTAGACGTAGGTCCCTTTCATCTCTTTCTACTCTCCCCTGTTTTTTCGACCCATCTTTTTAGTGGTCTTCCCACCCTTCTTTTTGTTGCTCTTGGTTTCCGCTCTGTTAGGTTTTTAGTCCATCTTTCTTCATCTTGTCTGGCTACTCGTCCTGCTCATCGCCACTTCATCATTGGCATCTCTTCTATGACGTTTCTAGCCTCTTTTCCTCTCCTGGCTTCATCATTTCTAATTCTATCTCTCAGTGAGGTACGAAGCATAGTTCGTTCCATCGATATTTGCATTGTTTTAACTGATATGGATTTTCTTCCACAGGTATTAACTAGCAGGATACATGTGCTGTAAATTTTGGCTCTTAGGTTTATAGGTCCATCTTCTTCTTTAGGTGCCATCTCCGCGACGGAGTTTAGCAATCATCATAGCCACTTTGACCTTAGATGCGGCTGCTTTAAAAACTGCATTTGATGTGCAGTTGAACCAATCTCGAAGGTTTCACAGCCATTAAATCCTTCTTCTTCCTACGTTGCGTTTTGCCTGCATCTTCCCCTGCATAATCACTCGTAGCAGAATGTATCTCACTCCTCTGGTTATATGACCAAGATATTGTAGTTTTCTGCATTGTATAGTTTCTATGACCTGCCGTTGTTTACCCATTCTACTTAAGATTTCCTCGTTTGTTATTTTATCAATCCAAGAGACCTTCAACATCCTTCTATATATCCACATTTCAAACGCATTGAGTTTGTTTTGGATTGCTGCATTTATTGTCCATGCTTCCGTTCCATATAACAGGGTTTTTTTTATGGCAGTGGCACACACACTAAAGGGAGATCCTATGGCGCTCGACGAGCGGTGTGTGTGCGAAGATGTTGATTGACAAGGTTCTTGAATATTTGTAGGTTATAATTAGTGGGAAACAGATTTCCTGGAAGTGAGTTCCACAGTGATGCAGTGCGCCAGACAAAGGAGTTCTGGTAAAGCGATGTTCTAGGTGTTTCTAGTTGTACGACGAACTGGGGTGCTCCTGCCGTCTGTCGGGACTGTCTGACAGGAGTTGCCAGGGACGGGATGATGCGGGCCAAATCCTGGGAACATCTGCCGTGAAAGTATCTGTAAAACAGAGACATATCCGCCACATGTCTGCGATGTTCCAGAGTATCCAGATTCCGGGTCAACTCCGGATCCCCGACGAGACGCACAGCCCTCTTCTGAATGGAATCCAGCAGCTTTAGGGTATGGTTTGGTGCGGCACCCCAGGTTGTGAATACATAGCACTTTGTTATCCTCATCCTCAATTTTAGGTTTTGTTCTCGTGAGCATAGTACCGTCTTCATTTTTATAAAAGTACTTCTTGGTTTCTCAATCCTTGCTTTAATTTCGGTAGTATAATCATCATTTGGGGTGATGAAGGTGCCGAGATATGTAAATTTGTGGACTTGTTCCAATCTTTTCCCATTTATCATCAATATTTCGTGATTTTGCGGGCTTTTCGATATCCTCATAAATTTTGTTTTTTGACATTTAACGTTAGGCCACAGTCTTTACTGCATTTCAACACTTTATCCATTCATCTTTGGAGATCTTCAATGCATTTCGTAATGATCACCGTATCATCGGCATATCGGATGGTGTTGACTGTATTAATATGTTCCTCGTCAATGCATTTAAGTAGATCAATGGGTACTTCGTCTGGCCCAGGACTTTTTCCATTCTTCATCGCTTTCATGGCGCACAGTACTTCTTCTGTTGTGATTGTAGGACCCATTTCATCTTCAGTTGGAAGTTGGGCTACTGGTGGTAATCTTTCGTCATCGAACAGCTCTTTGGTATATTCTTCCCATCTGTTCAATTTTTCTTGGGTGGTCATTAAAATTCGTCCATTTTTATCTAACAGAGTAGATGTCTGATGTTTCTTGTTTAAACCTGCCATTTCGTTAACTTTTTTATGTAAGTTGAATGAGTCAAATGATTCTTGGAGTCTTTCAATTTCTTGACACTTTTCTTCAAAGAATTTTTCTTTGGCGTCCCTTATTTTTCTTCGGATGTTTTTGTTAATTTCTTTGTATTTGCTTTTGTCTCGATGTTTATGTGTTCTTCGTTCGTTCATCATGTCCAAGATATCATTTGTCATCCATTCGTTCTTCATTCTTCTAGGTTTTAGTAGAGTTTCTTTACAAGGTTGTATTATACATTCCCTCAAGGTTTCCCATAGTTGGTTGATGTCGTCTGTCTTTTCGTTTCTGTTCTCTAGATTTTTATGAATTTTCTGTTGTATTTTTTCACGTACGGTCCTGTATTTGTAATTTCCTTGTATTGATTTTACACCTCGGATTAGGTCTACTTTTTTAAGATTCAGTTCCACTCTAGCAATTAATGGATTATGGTCGGAAGACGCATCTGCTCCTGGATAAGCTTTCACCGATTTGATGGCATGCGGCATCTTTCGTTGATCAGAATATAATCAATTTGATTTCTGATTATTTTATCTACTCTGTCGCTTGGTGCTTTCCACGTATAGAGCCTCCTATATGGTAATTTATAAATCGTATTAGTAATAATCATGTTGTTTTCTTGACAAAATTGTATAAGGCGTTCTCCTCTTTCGTTCCTCTCACCAAGTCCATAATCTTCTACGATTTTTCCTACTGTCCCTTTGCCAACCTTCGCATTGAAATCTCCCATAACTACCGTCATATCTCTTTTACCAACTCGTTCCAGAACATCTGAGATTTTTTGGTAAAATGCTTCTACTTCCTCCTCACTTCCAGCTGCTGTTGGAGCATATATAGGGTTGCCAACCGTCCCGATTTTCGCGGGACGTCCCGATTTTTGGGGCCATTTTATTACGTCCCGCCAAGACCTATGGCGGAACGCCAAATGTCCCGATTTTCAATCGAGAATCAAATTTGCCCGCAAAAACGACAAACAGATACAAGATACACCCGTTTTATATTCAGTCCTTATATAAAAGGAAACTTGAGGTATATTAAAACTAATAATGTTAATTTTACACAGACTTGTAGAGAATTTTACAAGCACTCGCTTAGCAATAAATCAAAGTTGACTTTGGCAAAAAGCCAAAAAAATACTCCTTTAAAATAACGCAATAGAATATATTTTTTAGTTGTTAGTTCTTAGTTATTACAAAACAAAATGTTATTTTTTACATTGCATAGGAATAAATTTCCTTTGTAATATCATAAACCTAACTCGGAGTAGTTAAGTTTATGGTAATATGTCATCTACACAGAATTAGAATTTACAAAAAGTAACCTTTTAGTTGTTTCTCAATGATATGATTGTCATGTTTTCATGTTACATGTAAGTACATACTAGGTAGGATATTCTATTCTATATTCGGTTATTTTATTTCCTATACTACCTATGTCCTGTTGTGTCTAAAAATGTTTTTCTCGTAAATTCGAAGAAAATTTATTCTTGACTATAGATATATTCTCATTAAAAAATCCTCCCGGGATTCAAAACTGATGTTGTGCAGAGCAATCTTTCAACTCTTTACTTTAGGTCCCGATTTTATTCGGAATGTCCCGATTTTTTATATGCAACATCCCGATTCAAGAAATCTTGAAGTTGGCAACCCTAAGCATATATCTATCTGTACCAAGTTGAGTTTACTATGTGAGGTTGATAATTGAAGCATCATGACTCTTTCAGAGTTTGGTAGAACGCTTGTAACTGATTTGTTGACTTCTGAATCCACTACGATCGCTACTCCATGTCTATGATGTGAAAATACAGTTTTGTTACCCATTATACATTTACCACAGTTGGGCCATGGGGTTTCACTGATACCTAGAATACTTATTTTCATCATATCCATCTCTTGGATAATAACTTGAGTTTCCCCTGGTTGATACATACTTTGAACATTCCAGGTACTTAAATTTACGGGGAGTTGCAGGGGTGTTTTATTTTTCCTATCGTTTTGATTTTTGTTTTGTTTTTTGTCACGTGGGTTTCGCTTGATGACGACCTGGGGGGCCTCGTGGTTTAAAGGTGTTTGTCCTCCCCTGCCGAATCTCGGCTTCCGATCACCGTGATTAGTACTGTAAATGTTTGCTCCGTTTGTTGTAACCATGACGATTTTTACTAGGGAAGGTTAATGGTAGTGGTTTCCCGTTGCCTTCTCCGATCGCAGTATCACAGTCGGTTGAACCGTAATTTGGTTGCCGCCAGTGACTATCCAGTATCATACCGGATCAGAGATCATTTCTCTGTCGCTATGATCCGGTAATGACATAGCTGTTGCCCTATGTCAGCTAACTGATATGGACCCTACCTGTCAATCCGGGTAGAGTTTATTAAGGTGTGATAGAAGAGATATGTCTATAATTCTCCAAGTTGGTATTGTTATTTGTTTTAACGAGAAGAATACTTTCACAGTTGTACCATTTTTTGGGATTTTTTCGTTTGATTTTCTTGCGAGCTTTAATATCTCTGTCGCGATATGATCTTTTCCCGGATATTTGCTCATCCAGCGTCAAGTTCTTAGATTGTGCTTTTTAAACTAAGCTTAATTTCAAGTCAAACGCATGGGTATTAGATTCTACTTTAATTAGTGCCAATTTTAGTGAAAATAGACCTTTCTGAATCGAAATAGTGCAGTAGGATATTCAAAGGACAAGAAAAACAGGAGATATTTGCAAGCTCAAGTAGCTGTAATAGCTGAATGGCTACTGAAAGAGACAATCCTGAACACCGTTCGAATCTACGGCTTAAAAGAAAAATAGTGAATAAATTATGCTTGAAAAATAAAAAAGAAAACAATAACACATAAAATACTTGAAGTTTACGACAAATCGAGCTGGTACCGGATATTTAAACTATATGGTAATGCCGCTAATGATGTGTTATTCTCTCAGAGGACAAGCCTTAAGTAATTTAATAAAAAAGGGTTAATAACACATAATCCTGAAAGTATGTTAAAATTACGGTAACTACGACTAAACTATTCATAAAAATATTTTATGAGCCACATTATCATCAAAATTACGAATATTAATATCTGGTTTCACTTAATATTTTAAATATGTGGTGACGTTGTTTGTTATGTTAGTCTGAAGAATCTATTTTTAATCGAAGATTGTATTCGATTTATTAAAAATAGACCAAAAAAGCGATAAATGTTTTTGAGACACGTGTATTAAATGGCTTATTTATTCCACATTCGCATTCACGTTTTACATCATAAAATGACTAGCATTATGATAACTTATGTAAGAGTTTTTTTGTAGAAATATTTCACGTTCTTCTAGGGCCAACTGCTTTTACGCCGACTGTTGAGAAATTTTATTGACGGATATTAGAGACTGCAAGTTACATATGATTCTGTCCAAAACTGCAGGGAATATAATCAACTCTCGTAAAGCCTAATAAAAAGCTAATACTTGAGATGATGAAACTGGAGACATCTGCGATTAATGAATACTTCATTGAATCTGTGAACAGATATTCCAGAAATCTACTCCATGGCACATCTCCATCTTTATTTCTGATGTCACAGACTGCCGATTTTCCAACATTATAAAACAGGTTACTCGAAAAAGGCCCTGTAGGATGGATGTAGTTCCGCGTGACTTGCTTGATGCATGTTGATTAACTTATATTTTAAGTATGGTTACTTCCCCAGTGAACTAAAAAGATCAGTTCTGGTACATGTACACAAAAAGGTGAAACTTGAGATATCAGCCACTGTAGGTGAATTGCACTCTTTTAGAGGTTTTCATTCATTCATTTTCTGAAAGATTTAAAATTTTCACTTTAAGACAATTTGTTTTTCCTAAGTTTTTAGATACTCTTCAAAAGTTTCCAATTCTATATCCCCTTCTTCATATTATAAATCTGGAATGTCACATATCTTTATCACATGAGGTATCACGTTTAACTGAAGCGAGTTTTTTTTCTTTTTTCAGTCCTTTCTGTTTTCTGTATTTATAAGTGTACTCAATGGCAGGTCATCATCATCGTCAAAAGTTTTTAGAGATGAATGACATTTTTCTTTGATCGACTTTTGGTTTTTGTAGCAAAGTTTCTTTATCCTGAAAACGTTCAATATTTCTTGGGTAGTAATTGCTAGATAGCTACAACTCACAACTTGCTTGCCTTAGATATCTTTCTTTTTTTCTTTGCCTCATTTAGGTTGGTCGGAGTTCTTTTCATACTTTCTTTCAAATGTTGCTAAAGGATGTTAAGCTTCCTTACTTGTCAATGGGAATATTATTTAGCGTATTGTCGATCGTTATTTCTCTTACCTGTTGCTCTTCCTCAACCTGTTGATTTAATGCTAAATCAGCTTCAGTATTGTTACTAGTAGCCATATCAACATTTGCTTGAACTCTGCTTTCATTGGCGGATTGTGTAACTGCAAGTGCTGGAGTTATTGTAGTTTTTCATCTCTTTAAAGCTTCTTCTGGTATAACACTTTTATTGTGTGGAAATATCTCTGCTTTTTGAAAACCATTTGTTATCATCTCGAAACTTCAACAAGAAACTGAAACCCGTAGGAACATGCAGGACTTTGAGATCATAAATTATGAAATTCATTTAAATAAACTCTATACCTATGGAATTAGAGGACCAGCAGATAAGTCAGATCGGACACAAGCAGTTAAACTGAGAAATGATGATGAAATATCCCTGTCTAATTGCTGTAAGTTTCAGTAGGATTCGTGCAGAACAGCATCCTAGTATCTATAATTTTTCTGAAATATTTTAATGATTTGCCACTTTTTGTCAATAATAGCTATTATTCCCGTATTTACAGATTATACTTTAGCCACTGTTGATGCTGTGCACTATGAAATGTTGTGCAACAAAGCAAACAAATGTGTACGCGACTCTACTGAGTGGTATCAAATCAACAATCTTAAGACAAGCTGCATAGTATTCTCGTCCCTTAGAGTGACAGATGACAGAAGCTTATTAATAAGGGGCAACAAATCACTAAAGCAGCAGAAATCTGCCCCTTTTCTTAATAAGACTATTAACCAACACTCCTCCTGAAAATGCAATTTTGGAGTTGAGGGATCATGTGGATTGAAATACTCTCAGAACTTGTTACTACCCTGCAGTATATTGTGTTGCAAGGTATGAACTGCATGATTAAGGATACTTCAGCAAGATCAAAAAAATACTGCATAAAAGAATCGCCAGAGCCACTAATATTTATTTGTATATTCTCCAGTAGCTATGCTTGCTAAATCCATAAAAATCTGGACAGGTATACCAGATGTGGTGACGTCAGCGCATACATAACACGAACCTCTTCAGCCATAATGCTAGGCTGGCTCAGGTAAAAGAGGACCCTGAAATAATAGCCCTTACTTCACAGAGAGGTCTTGTGAAGAGAGTTAAAGACTTGCTAGAGTCAAACCCTTTTTATACGCTTACTGAAAATTTTATGGCAAACTTTTAGAGCAAGCATTTTTATTTTGTATTCAGGTATACAGGGTGTCTTAAATAGCGTGTGCCACTATTGCTATCTCTGAAACGGTAAGTGCTACGAGGTCGGTTAAATTAGAGAAAAGTTTTTGATACCCATTCAGGATACGTCTACAGTGTTGTCAAATTTCTGTTAGTTTTTAAGATACAGGGTGATTTATGAAAAATGCCTACAAATATTTCGTTGATTATGACAAAAACTATTAATTTTCGAGACACAGTTTAAATTCAAGAGTATTATAGTTTTTTCCGCTCTCAAATTTTACCTCCGGCGTTTCGTGTTCGGGCTACCACCATCAATTTAATTTTTTTGTCTGCGGACATGGATTTTTTATTTCAGATTTTAAGAGCTTCTGATGCCCCAAAACCAATGACGTATCGCACTTATTCGAAAAAATACTTTTTTCACTTTTTATTTAATTCCTACTAAAATTCTCTTTTTTGTCTCTCTCTAACACATTATGTTCTTATAGAAAGTGTCCGTCATTGGGTTTGGAACATCAGAAGCTCTTAAAATCTCAAATAAAAAATACAGGTCCGTATTTAAGAAAAGTAAGTTGATGGTGGTTTTTTTTCCTAGGCCTGTCCGACATACGTCCCCATATAGTACTGCAGCCTGTACAGGCTTATTGTGCTGAGCCTGTGTGGTTTTATGATAGTCACTCTAGTATTTGTGTGTCCTGTACGAGGCCGTACGGGTTTTTTCCTGAGTGTTTGATTAGTAGCTCTGAGTCTATATTTGGTTGCCCAAAGATGCTAAGTCTCCTGCGGTCCAGTGCCTCGCAGTTGATCAGGATGTGTCTGGCTGTTCCCGGTTCCTTATTGCATAGTCTGCAGTCAAGGGCTCCGATATACAGACCCATCGTGTTCAGGTGTACCTTTAGGGGTGCATGATCGGTCAAAAGACCGGTTATGATTCGTAACCGATCTCTGCTCATGAATAGCAGTTTTTCGGTTCTTTTTTTACATGGTAGGCCAAAAAATTCCTTTCCATGGTTTTGCCTGGGGATTTATGTCCAGTGACGTCGATGTTCTTTTCGAACCCAGTCTTTGATATGGCTCCGGGTCATACTTTTTGATATTCCCAGAGCCGTTTCTGGGCCGATTAGTTTTGTTTCTGATCCTCTCCTGGCGAGTTCATCAGCTTTTTCATTGCCTTCGATCCCTGTGTCCTGGCACCCAGATTAGTCTTACCGTATTCCGGTCTGCCAGGGTTTGTAGTTCTTCAAGACATTCCCACACCAGTCTTGATGACACTTCTTGGCTCAGTAGTGCTCTTAGTGCCGCTTGACTGTCCGACAATATTAGGATCCGTCAATTGTTTGTGGCCTTCCTATTATTGTCTATGGCGCACTGAAGTATGGCGTATACCTCTGCTTGGAAAACAGAAGCATACATACCCAGTGCATAGTATTTGCTCTGAATTTGACTAGCAGAATATACCCCTGATCCAGTACCAGCTGCAGTTTTTGACCCGTCTGTAAACCAGGTTTGGTCCTGCCTTCTGATAGCTGTTGGTCCATTTTCCCATTCGGTTCTACTTGGAAAGTTCACCTCGAATGATCTATTAAAAGAGTATCGCTTTTGCATATGATCCCTTTTCATGTTTAAAACATCTCCCCCCACAAGATCTGCCATGTGTCCCGTCCTTCTAGTAACGGTGATTGTTTGCTGCAGTCTATGTACCCCCAGTCTGGCATCCCCCTTATCACAAAGTGTAGAGGCGGGAGGTCCAGGAGGGTCTCCATGGCCGCAGTTGGAGTGGTCCGCATTGCCCCCATCATTTCTAGATAGGCAAGTCTTTGTACCTTGCCAAGTTGTGAAATCGCGCTTTTCTGTTATGTCTTGGGCCACCATACCAGGGAGGCGTATGTTAGGATAGGTTTTACCACCATTTTCTATGTCCAATACATCATGTCTGGTCTTAATTCCCATTGTTTCCCGTGTAAGCGTCTGGTAATCATGAGTGATGCCACCGCTTTTTTGGTGATATTTTCCAGATGTCGGTTCCAGGTAAGTCTCGAGTCCAATGTTACCCCTAGATACTTTACCTCGTTCGAGATCTGTATGTTTTGTCCTCTCAGGCTGAGTGGTCCTAGATCCTCCACCTTGTGCCTTCGAGTAAAAGCTACGATGTTAGATTTGTTCGGACTAATATTTAAACCCTCCTGATCTACCCATCTTGTGGTCCGGTTCAGAGCATTTTGCATCTGCTTTCTAACCGTTGAGTTAAATTTGCCTCGGGTGATGTTGACTATGTCATCAGCATATCCGAGTGCACAGTGTCCCCCATCCGTGAGCGCCCTGAGTAGGCCGTCCGCCACCAGGTTTCGCAGGAGCGGAGATAACACCCCGCCCGGCGGACACCCTCGATGCACCCGAGCCACCAGCGCGCTCCCAGCGACGGTTGCTTCTACCAACCTTCCCCTCAGCATGGAGTTAATCCATCGACAGCAAGTGCCCTTAACTCTTCTTTGCCCGAGGGATCTGGTTATTGAGTCGAAGGAGGTGTTGTCAAACGCCCCCTCCATATCCAGGAAGGCGGCCAGCGTCACCTCCCTGTTTTCCAGTGTATCCTCCACCTTCTTGGCCAGCTGGTGGAGTGCTGTTTCTGTTGACTTACCTGTCTGGTAGGCATACTGGTCGGGGTGCAGGTGGCTGTTTACCAATACACCGTCCCTAATATGCCTGTCCACAAGTTCTTCAAGTGTCTTAAGTTCAAAGGACATAAGACTTATGGGTCTTAGGGACTTTGCCGTACCCTGCGCTATTTTCCCAGATTTCTGTATAAACGTTACCCTAATGTGTCTCCAGGTTTTTGATATATATCCAAAAGCTAGGCTGCTTCTTAGAATGCTGCAGAGTATCCTGTACATTAGTTAAGTTCCTTTCTGTAACATTATAGGGTAAATCCTGTCCATTCCCGGGGATTTGTATGGTTCGAATGTGTTTATTGCCCATTCGATTTTCTGATAGTTAATCACTTCCTTCGAAGTCTGCCACTCTTCCCTGGACGCCATTCGAGGTTCTGGCTCAGTCCACTCCCTTTGAGCATGATCTACTATCCGTGAGCCGGGAAAGTGAACCCTTAGGAGTTCCTTAGCCGTTTCCTCTCCCGTATTGGTATATTCGCCAAGATCATTCTTTAGCGAATTTATTGGGGTTTGGGGGCCTCTTAACAGAATTCTTTGAAGTCTAGCACATTCTTGAGTGTTCTCTATCTCCTCACAGTACTTCCACCACGACCTTCTCTTGGCTCCCCACAGCTCTTTGTTGAACCTGGTCAGTGTAGTTCTATATACCTCCCACTGATCATTTCTTTTGGCTTTGTTAAAGTCTTTTCTGACCTGCCTTCTTAACTTCGCAAGTTCCTCACTCCACCAGGGCACATTCCTAGTGGATTTCCTGGTTTTAAGAGGGCAGTTGTCTTGGAAGACAGTGATGATTGCGTCATTGAATTGCTCCACAACCATCTCTAAGTCTTCCGTGTTCCTTATCGTCTTCCTGATTAGCGGAAGTCTGTGCTCTAGGTCGGCCGCATATGCTTCCCAGTCCGTCTTCCGAGGTTTTCGATAGGTAGTAGCAGTTTTTTCCGCTGTTATATTGAATCTGATGTATCTATGATCCGAACAACTTACCTCATCAGATACATACCAGTTGATGGTGGTTGCCCGAACACGAAACGTCGGGGTGTAATTTGAAGGCATCATGTTGAGGAGCGGAAAAAAATTTAAAACTTTTGAATTTAAACTCTGTCTTGAAAATGAACAGTTTTTGTAATAATTGACGAACTATTTTTAGGCATTTTTCATGTATCTTAGAAACTAACAGGAATTTGACAACACTGTAAACAAGCCTGATTGCGCATCAA
This sequence comes from Pissodes strobi, assembly GCA_016904865.1. Lineage (NCBI taxonomy): Eukaryota > Metazoa > Arthropoda > Insecta > Coleoptera > Curculionidae > Pissodes > Pissodes strobi. The sequence goes on from MU184729.1 coordinate 78,125, forward strand.
AAAAGGCAACTTTTCTCTAATTTAATCGACCTCGTAGGACTTACCGTTTGAGAGATAGCAATAGTGGCACACGCTATTTAAGACACCCTGTATATGGTAATTGTACTCATTGTGATTGTACTTATTAGGTTAGTTACTTAGTAGGTTATCCTCTGGAAAAATATCTTGCAATATTTGCTATTTTTCATAGTTTTCCAAAAATTACTTATACTCTCTCACTTGAGCTGAATGTTGAAAGATGTGCATGTAATTTGTGTTGGAGCTATTCGAAGAGAATTAAGATATTTTACACTGAAGTGAAGCAAAAATACTTGGTAATTTAGAGGAGCTAGTGAGAATGCACCAAGCTGAGTAACAAATCTGGTCAACAATATCGAATGATACCTACTCATCAACTTGGAAAGAATCACTGATTGAATCACTTCGGATTCACCTTCACACTTTAGAAACCATGGTTCTTAATAATGATTATATAAACAAAATATGCTTTTTCTTCCTCAATAGAAGTAAGATTTCTCTAAAAATTGGTTAAGATCGAAATGGCGCAGCTTCTTAATAATGTCGTGTAACAAAATCCGACTGTAAAATTGGATAAACGCTATTAATTTACTAATTTTGAAAACTATCATGTCATAATCCACAGAACCCAACACTTTAAAGAGGAAGCAAAAATGTCTCAAGTATTCTGAATATTGTGTAACCAGTACAATTCAGCTATTATAATACTAGTAGACAACTAATTCAAAAATGTTGTCACATAATAGCATAACCATATGGCATGGGAACTGAATATGATGAAAAATGAAAACGGAAACACTCAAATAGCTTTCGAAAATATAATAAACGTAGCAGTTGTGAAAGGGCACATGTCCAAGCCATTGCAATTGAATTTGGAACAAATAATACAATTCTTGCTAATCTCTCTAATGACGTTGAAACCACCCCCGAGTGGACAAAGGTCGGGGTGCATTGTGTTTTCCTTGGCCCTTGGTCAGTTATTCGGTTCCCAGAGACAGGGTTGCCAGATCTGTTCATAGATGAAAGTAAGTGTATAAGAAACATTGCAAATCATAAAAAAAACAGGCATCGCGGCTGCTCCGTAAAAAAAGCCTAATAAGAGAACGAATTTAATTTAAATTACCAATCAACCAAATCAGGTCTTTCTGAGTGGAAAAGTCGCTACTGCTACTGCTATGCCATCTGTAAAGAGTGTCCAAGAAATACATGTCGTCATTTCAAGGCATGGAGGGGGAGAGAAAATAAATAACGCTATATTTATGTGGCTTTCCGCATTTGTTCCTTTTTACATAGAAAAAACTAATTGTTCTTTATAGGTAATATACTTTTGTTGTTCTTTATATTTTATGGTTGCCTATCTTACGAAAAAGGCTTCGTTCAACATCGCAATCTTCAGAAGAAAAATTAGATTATTTCCTTTTTTCTTGTTTTTTTTTTAATTTATTTTTTTCCTTTTAATGTCATTTTTTGGCTTGCCTAAATTCATCAGCCCGAGCTTTCTTAGCATAAAGAGCAGCCTCTAATTTATCTTTATATGAAGTTGAAGTTAATAAAGCCGTTTTGTCACTTTTTCGACTAGTTCTTTGCTTTTTAGAGTCGGCAAATCTGTTTCCGGTAACAAATGAGGAAAACTAGATTTGTAATCATGGCCACCAGAAGTGTAACAATCTATGTCTTTCCAAGTGCAATGTATCTTGAAGTTACCAATGGTGGCGATGGTTAACCTTGTTCTGTAGTAGAAGCACTGGCAACATTATTTATTGCTTCAAATTCTGATGGCGTCCTTCGTTGTAATTCATTGCTGGACCTCATCGTTGTATTTGCAAATTTCTTGGTTGATACTCCTTATTTTTGAGACATCATTGGTTACTCTCTCCTCGTTGTAATGGATATCGGTTGTGGCAGCCAGTAAATAGTCAGCATCTATAAAAGCACTTTTATCAGGAAACCATTTGCTGCATTTAAGTAAAGCACTACCAAATAATGTGGAAATTTGCATTAAAGGAACAACCTTTCCATGATACAAAAGAGGCACGTACTTTATTCTCATTCTGCTGAGCTGGTTCATGAAAGAAACATCCAGTGGATGGATTTTATGGCTTGTATATGGTGGGAAACATAACACAATTTCGCCATTATCAGGTACATGCATTCAGAGTAGCTCACTTCCACAATTGAATCAGGTGGTGATCCTAGCTCAAACAATTGTTGCTTCCTTATTCCCGGTGGCATGTAGGCTCCACAAGCCAAAACGCGTTCTGCCGATGTGAACATAAGCACCTGTCGTTCGCAACAGCCTGATTGTGCCACTATAAAAGAATATAAATTTTATTTTATATGCAGCATTTAGAACTACAGATTCCATATTTTGTGGTAAGAATTAGGTTGATTAATTATAAATTCATTTATTTGATTTGTTGTCAATAAGTTTAGTGGAGTTCCTGTTGCAGCATTTATTCATATTAATTAATTATACATACCATTATTAATACATAATATGTATTAGCTTTTTCTTATGTTGTCCTCCAGCACTTCGTGACTGTATTTATTTTAGTTGATAATCTATTGGCTCGCTTAGGATTATCAAACAACTAAATTAAGGTATTGTGTTATTAGTTTATTTTTGCTTAGTTATATTACAATAATTGTTGCAATCATGTATTTAAGATCTGAGTTAATAACATACCTTTGATCCTCGTTAGATCGGTGAAATTCTATACTATATTCAAGTTATTTGCACCCTTTGTATTTCTTTTATTTGCTGATGATTGTCGAAAATCCATTGCTAATTTTTGTGGTGATGTGTTTTATAAAAAATATATATACCAGGGGCCTATAATTTCTTCATTGAAGTAGGGGGCGCAGTCTAATTAGTATTGGGATATTATAGGATTTTAGTACAGGTGCCAGAAGCCATTACAAGGTTTCACAACCGGTCTCACGACAGGTTTCACTGCCGGGTTTCATCTTCGGGCTAACTATCACTTTTGAGCCGAGAAGTCCCACCTTCACTTTAGAGCAGAGCCACTACTGAGCGGAATAAAACCCCTTCAGCGTTCAACGACTTTCGGAACTAACGGGGTATCGTTCCTATTAATTTATTTTAAACTTAGCATTGCTGGCCGAACTTTATTAAGCTCTTATTAATTTTATAAATTTGTATTTTCTCTTTGCCTATTGATATAATTATCATCGCTTTAATGATTGATTGATAATATTATCATTATTGCTTTTAATATCGGTGCGGCTACTAATTCATACGTTTGGGTTTACCTATCTGTATTAATCTTAAGTAAGCCAAAGTGATCATACTTCGGATAGTAGAGCTTAGAGTTTTTAAGTGTAAGGCATACAGTACCGAGTTTACCCATATATTGAACCATCATCCTTAATTACTTAATAGTTTTTTTTGTGGCCATATCTTCTGTATGCTCCTTTGGATTCACCATTAACTCAGTTTCATCGCAGCTGCAAATACGTTTACCAGGTGGCTTATATTTGTCTAAAGTATAGGCGAAAAAATTAAGACATTGCAACCCAGTTATATCACATGGCTTTGGCTTCTGAAGTTGCCTTTGGCTTTCACAATGTCGTAGTAAGAAAGTACTCATCCAGTTTTTCCCAGTCATGTGTGATGCTGCATTAAACTTATGGTCACACTGATTTTGTTCAGCTAACTGATATGCCAGGCGTTGAAATATATTTTGTTTAGTTTTCTAATTCCAGTTACTGCTCAACCGAAAACCCACTATGAAATTTGTCGGCAGTTTTGTCTACTTTAAAATTTTCATTGTTCTCTTTTTCTTTTTGACTTAGTTCCGTAAGGTAGTCTGAGGTAGCCCAAATGGTTCTTTTGTAGACTCAACCGAAGACGGGGCTGCGTTCAGAATTTGCAATGGGTATCTTGTTCCACCACATTACTCTAAGTGTGCTACAATTCCAAGAAAGTTTACAGGAAATACAATTTTATCATTCATAAATGGTTCTATACTCTGCATATATCAGCTGAACAATTAGATCCTCGCAGCTTCCTTCTTCCTTATTAACTGTTTTCTCCAACTTCCAAATAAGTGCTAAGTACTATAAGACACTTCTCTCTTTCGGGCAACAGGATAGCATTACACAATCAGAAATGCTGCCTCGGCACACATGAAAAAAGAATAGGTGTAAATACTTAATTAAAAAAGGAGAACAGACTATTGCTATTTGTAAAATTAAGAAAAAATCGAAAGATAAAAAAGGCTAAAAATTTTTGTTATGTAGGTGTATGTGACTAGATGTCTGGTAATTTTTCGCAGTTTAATTTTGCTATGCAAGAGATATCCCATTATGGTTCTCATAGAGTTGTTATTGATATTAGAGAGAATCGATTTGAGTGAAGCAGGGGTGTTGATACCTGCTTTTATCCACTCCTGATAAAAATCTTTTTCCATAATGGGACATTCAAAAGGGACTTGTTGGAGATTTGCCGTTCCAGTATTGCATTCACAATTTGGATTATTTGTCACACCAATTTTGAATAGGTGAGCTAGGACGAGACAATGTGCACACCTCACTTGAATTATTGCTGTAATGTATCTTCGGTCTACGTATATTAATATTCTTGTACCAATGGGAATTTCCTTTGCACCACAGCATACCATCCGCCTTTAGTTAGAGTGAAGACCTTCCATGCGGAATTCCATTGTTTTTGGATATTTTGTTTAATATATGGTATTAGATCAATTGAATTTGGACAGCTTGGCCGATATTGGCAAGTTGATCTGCTATCTCATTTCCAAGAATGACTGTATGACTTTGAGATATATGATATGACAATATTAAAATTCCAGCTAAAGGGATATAGTATTTCTGTTGATCTTTTAAATTGCACTGAACGAGTTAGTAAAAATGACCGCCCAATTGATGTCTTCCTTCATGCAGAGATGATTGGCTCTGTGAATTGCTATAATTTCGGCAAAGCAGATCTGTATTTCAGGCGGGAGGCGTTCGAAGAATTTAAAGTCGAGGGATAGACAACAACACCGTAGCCCACAGTATAGATTTGATATACCTTGAGGCGTCAGTGAACATCCATGTATGAGAAGGAGCTTTACAGTTTGCCTCTTCCAAAAACTCCTTACTATTCAATAATCCAGATTTTCCCAAACCCGGAATTTTGGTAAGTTGATTTGAAAAACTGCATTTAAAACATGGAAGTACTTCATTGATTTTCAACTGTTCCTTTAAAGCCTAAATAAGTTATGGTAGATCAGTCATCATGGAGTAGACCTCAGAAGTTTGTTTCCATCTTGGAAGAAGCATATCTCATGAGTTTCCCAGAAAAGTTCTATGTTATGAGATCTAACTATTCTAACAATATTAATTGGTTTAATAACGAGTTGAGAGCAATGCGTGGCCAGCTCGAATTTCTCAGAGAGCTGACGAATCAGTATGGCTCTGCTGAGGCTGAGCAGGCATGCTTGGGATATAGAGGAAGTTACAGGAGTTGAGCAAGCTATAATTGCTGCAAATGACCGCTTTATCCATAATTCTGGAAATCCATCCAAGACAATGTGGCTAATTATCAAACAGCAAAGGGGGGAAAATAGTAACTCCACACCTCGTCACAATATAACACCAGTTCATTCTAATAACTGCTTTTCAAATATAGCTCAAAATCTAGTACAGGATATTCTACGGTCAAACATTGATCCACTCAGTTACTTTGATAAACCAGTAAATGCTTTCAGTTTTAAAGAAGTAACATTCAATGAGGTTAGAGAGATCGTTGATGACCTAAAAAATACACCTAGTTGTGATATATATGGTATTAATACAAAAATAATCAAGACAGTAAAAAATATATTGATTTCACCCTTGACAAAACTAATAAATATGTGTCTTAAAAATAGCATCTCTCCTAAAGATTTAAAAGTGGCTAGTGACACTCCGATTTTTAAGAAGGGTGATCCATCAGTCCCAGAAAATTATCGTCCAATAATTTCAATCTTGCCTATTATACCACAGGTGCTGGAAAAGTGTATGGCAGTCCAGATTGTTGATTTCTTTGAATGAAACAATTTTTTTCTAAACATCATTTTGATTTAGAAGAAACAAGAGTACTGTCTTGGGAATATTGGATCTTGTTTCAGCTATAGTGGAGTCATTTCATAACATGAAGTACAACTCAGTCCTGTTCGACTGCGTCGATCATGGGATTCTTCTTCGAAAGCTAAAAAAATACGACGTTTGTCCTGACAGCATCAATCTTATACAGTCTTATTTGGATTGCCGATATCAGATGGTGAGGGTCTCTGGGGTGCAGTCGACAAGGAGTGAAATTACAATAGGGGTTCCTCAAGATTCCACACTGCGCCCGATCCTCTTTTTTGATTTATATCAATGATCTTCCTGGCCATGAAGCAATCGCCAAATACACACTCTTTGCTTTTGACACATATGCACTCTCTGTGGAAACTTCGTTGGATGGGTCCCTGGACGCGCAGGAGAGCGCTGCAGCATGGTTCTGTTCGAACGGGCTCTTACTTAATGCTGACAAAACAACAAGAGTAGTTTTCACAATGAGGGATGCGTCTGTGACAAACGTATCTAAAGTAAAATTCTTGGGCGTGGTTCTGAAGATTACAGTGGGGTAAGCATGTTGAGGCTCTGGCAAAAGAAATCAATAAGAGCCTCTTTGTGCTTCGGAATTTGTCTCGGCGTGTCTCGACTGAAATAACCCGGAAATGGATCCTCGTTTTGCCATTTTTCAAGCCCAAATTTCATATACCATTCTTGCTTGGGGGCATTCGGCTGAGCCGCATAGGGTGTTTAGATTGCAGAGGAGGGCTCTAACAGTGATAGCTGGATTGGGATTTCGGGATGACTGTGTGTGTGTGGGTGTTTGTGGAACTGAGAGTGTTGACTGTGCTGTACCAGTACATATACCAGTGTTTGATGTATGTGAGGAAAAACCTGGGCATTGGGCATGTTCAGGGCTGACAGGGATATTCACGAACACAATACGCGTGGTAGGCAGAATATGTCCCCTCATACTGGCGTCTTAGAAGATGCCAGGATAGACCTGGGTATTGGGCTGGAAAAAAATTTAATACTCTGCCTGTGCATATGAGAGCTCTTTCACAACTGCATTTTGGGAGAATGATCAAAAACAATTGTTAGACAAGGCTTTCTATTCCTTCGAAGGCTTCCTAAATTTTAATTTTAATGAATTTAATTTGTAGTGTGAGGTTGTAATATTTTAATTTTTTAATAATATTTAATAATTTTACCTGTTCGATGTTTTATTATTGACAACATTATTTTGTTCCTAGTCACTGTTTAGTATGTCTTTTGTATAGCCTTTTGATGATTATTTTGACATGTTCTATTGCAGGAGCTTTTGCTATATTTGTAATGAGTAGGGATAATTATGCTTATTCTTATTCGATTGACTTGTGTAAACATTTACTGTAATTTACATGAATAAACTATTGTTTTGTATTTCCTTCTCCAGTATTTATTTGCCACATCATTCATCATTACCAGTATTTGTTGTAGATAATCAATTATAGGATTATTTGTTATTGCTAAATTTTTAATGATGAATTTTTCAGATAGCATTTTCCTTCGCATTTCCGAAGACATCTCAATTATCGAATGCCAATGGACTTTGAAAAGTCCGTATAACGCAAATGCCAACAGCAAATCAATTTATATTTCATGTAATATGTCAACTATATTTTTCAAAAGTTACTGTTTTAATGGTTGTTCTAATATTAAATTTTTGCTATTACGCATTACAAATGTAACTCTAAATGAAAATAAATTGCAACTCATTTTCCCTTTAAAATTCTAATTTCTTGTTGGTCATTTCTTTAATGGGTGTGTACAATAATTAATACTCCTCATATTGCTACTAATTTGAGCGTTATGTGCAGCACCTGTCTAAAGTGAGAACTAGACTTGTCTCGTTAATAAATTAACGTTAAACGAATATCGGAAGCTCGGCTACATTCCACGGTCACGAAAGCAACGTCCGGAATTTCTGGGATCCTTAATGATTCCGCTGGCCGCCAGAGTTGCCCCGTGAGACAGGAAGAGTGCATAGGTTAAATTAGTCGGTCCCTATATGATGAAGTGTTCGCGAGGAATTTAAATGATCACAAAAAATGCTGACCAACATGAAAAAAGAACATTTATCACCAGGCTCATTATATAATAATTTTTAGTTTGCGTACGTATTCGAAGAAAGGAAAGCATATGGAGCAGAGATTCAATCCTCGAAAATGTGTTGCAACGTTCAATGTGTGTATAAAAAGTCCAGCTTGAGCTCAGGCCAGATGAAGCTTCCTATGTAACATGCAGTTCTGTCAAAGTGATAATCAAGTAAACACAATTTTGCAAATGCCAGCTTAGGTTAAACGTTAAATAAATAAATGGCGTTATAGAAGAACACAATCTAGCCATAAACATTAACAACTTTGCAAATGCAATGTTTGTTGTACAACAAAAGGGAAAGCCTTGCAGAAAGAGTTACAGCTGACACTAGATGCTAAAAACTAGAAGTGAACAAAAACCTATTTAAAATATTAGGGCCACATTACACACACCGAAAAATACAATTTCTACAAACACGCGGGGTATACAAATGACGTGCGGACCACCTTCACCCACTCCTGAAGCACTACCATCATCCACTTTAAAATCTTAAATGGCACACTCAACTTGTAACCTCTCTGGAGAGGTTATCAAAAATGCTTTTCAGCAATACCAAAATTAATGAGACTGGAGTATGAAATGTTTGCAAAATTTTGAGAAAATGTTTGACAACTGGCTGTTGCAAAATTTGGCAGGAAAAATTAGAAAATAAATGCAAATGATAAAAGAGGATCCCAAACCTTTAATTGTTGCAGTGCTAAAACTCTCTACGCAATAACTGGCTTTTTGCTCTTTGGAGTATTTTATTAAGTGCTCAAAATGATTTAATTAATGATGAATGATTTTATTAAGTGCTCAAAATGATTATTAAGTGCTCAAAATGATTTCCATTTTGTTCTAAACAGAAATAAAGTCGATTTCAAATTCTTCCTCAACTTTCTGAAAAATGTCTCTTGGAATACTTTGACAAGCATCAACTATCCTCTGACGCACTTCTTCAAGAAAAGCTGGCTGCGGTTTGTAAACTAGGAATTTAAAAGGTAGTCCATAGAGGTAAGGTCAGGTGATCTTGGCGACTAATAAATTGTACCTCTTCTGCCAATCCACTGGTTTGTATAATTTTGGTCCACCCACTCTCTTGCCACAGCAGCATAGTTCGCGGGTGCACCATCTGTTGCAACTGTATAAGATCTTCGTTTAAATTTAGATTGCCTTATAAGTCTCTTAGTTTTTTAAGTTCATGAATAATCGAATACTCTATAGTTTGGTTGAGCATTTTAACACTTGACCGGTTGAATTTCCTTCAATAAAAAATGACCTATTATATTGAACCCGTAATATTCCTGTCCAAACATTGACTTTTTGTAGTATTGAGTGTGCCCCTTTGTAATGTAATTCCAGTAGCAACAGTTCTGTTTATTCACACGACTTCCTAAAGAAAAAGAAGACTCAATTCTTCTGTTCCAATCATCGTCGCCTAGTTTTTGCAAAATGTTCATTCTGTAACGCCAAGATGTATCCATTTTTATTGCTTTATGGACAGATTCTCTGGATACGCCGGCAACTGCTGGTAAATAACACGTTGACATTTTTGCATTTAAAGAAACTTGGCCAATACCCTCAATTTTTGCTGGCTCAGGTATTTTAGCACATTTACTGGTTTCATTATGACACCTGTAAGTGTAGTTTACAAATTACCGATCCGTAAGTGATGCCTTACCGCCCTCGGATTGTAAGTAAATAAAAATAAAGACCTATTTAATAAAATCAATTTTTATTATAAATAATGTGGCAATGCCCATAATAATTAAAAGGAATTGAGCCGATAAATTCTTTGATTAACGTATTACAACTCTCTCCAGGAACCATCTTCAACCGCCGGTGAGGAAAATTTATTTTTTATTTATCGTATGGCTATTAGATACAATCAAAAGAAGTAAAACAATATTCTGAGGTACAAAACATCGCCAGGATATAGAAAACAATACATAGGACATAAAACGGTATATATCGTACTTTAAAGGTTACAAACGAACATCTAGTCAGTCCATTTATGTAATCTATCGACTTTGGGGTCGCTATCAGGAAGCCTTCGGGTCCCCCATTACATGATCGTATGGTAAAATCTGTCTGATGGCTTGGATTTATCCGCAATCACAGATAAGAGATGATTGCTTGACCCATTTGTGTAAGGAGTGTGCACATCTGCCGTGTTGGGTGTTCATTCTGTTAAGAGTGGACCATATTTTACGTGGTAGATCGAAACCCGGTGGTTTGTGGGTGATGCACGGCATGTTGTTGTTTTGTTGTACAGTCCATTCTTGGGTCCATGCGTTGGTAAGGTTGAACCCGTCTTCCACGGCGGCTCTTGCCGTTTTTGTTCGTGGTCGTCTAGACCGAAATCGGTTATGATTAGCATCCTCGATGTCCGGATGAATGGATAAATTTCTATTGTCCGCGATCTTTTTATACTCGTTCCTGAGAGCGTTTATTCGTCTCAGTTGAGGGGGCGGGATGTGGCTTAGGACTAGAAGCCAATGCGTGGGAGTTGGTTTGATGACACCAGCAATCATTCTCATTGTGTTGTTTAGCTGCGCATCTATTTAACCAAACTGGAACGCAGTATTCAGCAGCTTAAAAGACAAGACCTAGAGCAGAAGAACGTAGAGTGGAGGCCGATGCTTCTCAAGTTGTGTCACACAATTTTTGAATTATGTTGTTTCTTGTTTTTAATATTTCAGCAGTTCTCGTTAGGTGCTCTCTGAATGATAGTGTTATATCAAGGGTTATGCCTAGATATTTAGGTGTTTTATTGTGGCTAGGTATGGTGTTTTCAAATTGTATGTTAACTTCTCTTCCAGCGGGTTTATTATTTAGGTGAAAGCGAGTAACTTCTATTTAGGTGGCGTTAGGTTGGAGCCTCAACTTGCGAAAATACTTTCCCAATACTTTCAGATCTGTCGTCAGGATCTCTTCTGATCGTTCGATAGAACCGTACCTTGTTGCAAGTACCCAGTCATCAGCGTAGCCAAACTTTCTAGATCTTCTTTCTGGCATGTCTGTGGTAACCCGTTCTTTAGTTTCCTGGGGAGCTGATGTTGTTTCCCATAGCCACTTGAAATTCTCGGTCGTTCAGCATGCCGTCTACCAGTCGGACTATTAGTTTGCAAGGGATCACACGTGGGAGCTTGCATATCATGCTCTCTTACCACACTGTGTCGTATGCCTTCGATAGGTCGATAAATGCAGCTGAGATTTTAAATTTTCTTTGAAATTCTGACTCAATGTGGGTGGTGAGTGATAAGACTTGATCTGCACAGCTTTGTCCAGGCCGAAAGCCCGCCTGTTCAACCGGAAGTATTCCTTGTGCTAATTCTGTTATAGACGATAACGAAATATCTGGAAATAGACAATAACGAGATGAAGAATACCACCAGTAAAAAATGAAATGCAAAACAAGACGCATCAATAAATCGCTTAGATAAAAGAAAATGTTCAAAAAGGAGGAAAATTATGAAAAAGTGAAACCAACCGAAAAAGGAGCTCAAATATTCAACTAATATCAATAAGAAGGTGACGCATTAACTGAAAATAGAGATGAATACCTAACAGAGGACGTGTCAGTCAATATCGACGTTGATTACAACAATTCTAGGCCGTGAGTATACAACAATTTTTGAACTGGAATATAATGAACATGAGAAAATGCACCAACTCGGCTTACGAGTTGTGAGAAATTGTACTGTCTCATGTTCAAAGCAACCAATATTCAAATGAACAACATCAACCAAGAGACCCATCTCATGTTTATAAAGCATATCATACTGCTCCCGTGGAAAGTATTAATTGCAGGAAATTAGCTGTATATTAATAAAGATGCAAGGCATGTGAATTATATGTCATCAAGTGATGTCTTAATAAATTTGGACGGATTTTCAGCATTTAGTGACATACAACAGTTGAATATTGTAAAACGTGCTAATGGTGTTATTCTAGATTTTGTAGTTTTTAGTGTTAATGGTGACCTATTCTTAGCAATTGATCAGCATCATCCTGGATTGCTTGTCACTATTTCAAATAATTTTCCTGTTGAAGGTTGTGAGCAAATTTCGAATAGAAAATTTAATTTCAAAAAAGCTGACTTTTTAGGAATGCCCTATCTGTTAAGAAATCAAAATTGGGAATCCTTAAGGGATAAGTGTTACGACATTAATTTGGGCATCTTTGCTCAGTGTGTTTCGAAAGCTAAACAGGTTGGTAGAAGGTATCGAGTTTGGTTTAATGGAAATGTAATTAAACATATTAAACTGAAGCAGAGTCATCTATTAAAATATAGAAAATATAAGTCGCTCTTCTGGAGTATATAAGTAGTATAAGATCACATTGGCGCATGGCAAATATTTGCTGGTAGTGGAAGATAACCTGAAATCAAACCCAAAGAACCTTTGGTCGTTTTTAAAAAGCCAGAAAGAAAATTAAAACCTTATGGGAGATATTCTTAGAGGGTAAGACCTATAATAGTAGTACCCAGAGAGTCACTGAAGGTTCTGCTACTTATTTCAGATTTGTCTTTGTGAATGATCATATGAAGTTTTTGAACAGAAATCTTATTTTTGTGATAGGGTAACAACTTCCGAAGAAATTGAAAATACCATTAAAAAGTTAAGGGTAATAAGACCCTTGGTAGTGATAGGATGCCTGCATATATTCTAAAGGGTTGTGTAAATATTTAATCAATCTAGAATTTTTGAGGTGACATGATCTATCATGATGGGTCATCTAAAATAACAGTTCTTTAGCATGGATGCGTGCCTAAAAGTTCGACTTGCACTAATAGGACAGCATTTTCCCGATATATTCGTGAATCTCTAAGGGATAGGGAGCAATTCGATGTCATAACGACTTGGAGAAAGCATTTTACAGGATAAGGCACTGTGTTGTTATAAAGGCTTTATCGAATATGAATGTGAGTCTTAATGTACAGGGTGTTCACCCATAATGTCCCCCCCCCCCCTTTAACTTTGTTAAATTTTAAACTACAAAAAAAAATAAAAAACAAAATTGTAGGGCTTTTAATGTAGTTTTTGCACACGTAAAGGAAAAAACAAAAAATTGTGCAGTATACAGGGTAGATCAAAAAGAAACATTTTTTTTAAATCTAGCCCTCATTTATTATTCGATTTTTCGATTTTCCATAAAATTCTAAAGATTTTTAATATAACACACTATATGTCTATTCCTAATACTTTAGGAGTTATTGACAGTTGAAGTCGCTATTTTGTTTTGTTCTTTTATTTTTTTATGGCAACAGCCACCTAAGAATATAACTTTTTTTTAGCTTTTGAAGTCATTGAGGTATAAATAGTGAGTTTCCTCAATTCGACCTCATTGCTTCGAGTAGTGCTTTTGTAACTTCTGTTTTAAAAATGATTAAATGAATTATTGTTATAATTAAAAATAGCGACTTCAACTGTCAATAACTCCTAAAGTATTAGGAATAGGCATATAGTGTGTTACATTAAAAATGCTTAGAATTTTAAGTGGAATCGAAAAATCGAATAAAAAATGGGGGCTAGATTTTAAAAAATGGTTCTTTTTGATCTACCCTGTATACTATACAATTTTTAGTTTTTTTCTTTAGGTGTGCAAAAAGTACATAAAAAACCTTACAATTCTGTTTTTTTATATTTTTTTGTAGCTTAAAAATTAACAAAGTTAAAGGGGGGGGGACATTATGGGTGAACACCCTGTACCTCACTTGGTCAGGGCCGACGAGAGGAGGGGACAGACGGAACAAATTCCCGGGGCCCGTATGCTTTGGGGGCCCGGGGACCGGGCTTCTATTCAATAATAAAAAACTATAAATTATAGATTGCGAACGAACTATCTCAGTTGCCTGTTGTCTATTAGATTTTATTTTATTTATTTCTATTTAGTGTTGTGATTGTGAATGGTAAGTTTTAATAGTACATAGTATCCTGCATCTCACCTCCTATGTTCTGTATCTTAGTTAGCAATTAAGTAATTGATACGATGATACGTTGCAAGATTCGGACTCCGCGAAAAAATGCGACATTTGTTCGAAAAAAGTAAAAGGCTTACTAAAATGTACAAAGTGCAACAAGTGTTTCCACAGCCAGTGCATAATAAAGGTCCCAGGGTTTCAAATTGTGGTAATAAATGAGGTAACCTGCATGGATTGCAACTCATTGTCAGCTATACAGGATCTGTCAAGTGACGACGTAACAACCTCACGAAACACAATGGAATACTAAACAACTTAGTTATACAAATGCATGAAGTAATTGATCTTTTACACAAAAAAGTATACTTTTTGGAGGAGAAAATCACCAATTTTGAAGTTAATGCTACTGAAAATCAAGAAGCCAAAATCAATCAACAAAATTAACAACCAGAATTAAGGTTAGGAATAACAATAAGAAAAATATAAACAATTCCGCAAAAATTAAAGGGAGTGGCGAAGGTTCCAATATCGGTACTAGTGCTGTGCCGATTATCGATATCCACGCAGCTTCGACTTCCAAGAAATCCGCCCTCGTCTCCAAACCTGAAACGGAAGCCAGATTTGAGGATTCAGTAACTTGCGTAAGCGTTTTTAGGGAAGATCAAGCCAACAAAAGCAAAGAAGAGGAACCGAGAGACGATGCTAAATCGACCCTTAATGAGTGGCAGGTAGTGACATCCAAGAAGAACCGAAACAAAATAAGTACAAGGCCTAATCTTATTCGTGGTTCAAATGCTGGAGAGTCTGTACTAAAAGCAGCATCTATCCAGGTAACAAAATGGATTTTTGTATCAAACCTACAGCCAGAAATCAAGGAAGAAGACATTCTATTATTCTTACGCAATAAAAATGTTGATGTAGGAGTAAAATGTTATAAAATGAAAACCAAAAAGGACAACATAAAGAGCTCCTTTAACTGGGTGTCCCTGGCAATAGGGAAGCTTTGATAATGAGTGGTGACTTTTGGCCCACGGGCACCATGGATAACCATTTTTTCAACCTACAGAACCTCAATGCAGGACATACCAAATACCACACATCCCGAGAGAAACAGACTCAGATCAAGAAAGGTTAGGTAATAATTCTTCAAGTTTAGGTCTTAGTTTTATGGTACTATTTATCAATGTTTTATCTATAGAAAATAAAATTAATGAACTGGAGGCATTCATGGCAGGGAGCGAACCGGATGTTCTTTGTCTGGCTGAACATTGGCTGTCTACTCATGAGTTCAAATCATTAAGAATTTCAAATATCTTTCCAGCATCAGCCTTTTGTCGAACAAACTATAGGAAGGGGAGGCTCAGCCATCTTAACAAGCAAAAATATAATTTTTAAAGAAATTGGGAACGTTTCAAATCTGCCCATACAAAATGTTATTGAGTTAACCTGTATATGTGTCACTAAGTTCAAGCTTTATATATAGCTTTATACAGGCCACCTTCCGGATGTTTCAAAACTTTTATGGAAGTTTTGGGAGGAGCTTTGCACACACTTGTCAAATAAAATATCAACATCAAATAAAATATTGGTTGTTGGGGATTTTAATGTGCATTTTAACACGGATAGTCCTAATTGTACAGAATTGTGTGATCTAATGACCAGCTTTGGCTTTCAACAAAAAGTCTTTGAAGCTACAAGGCAAAACAACTGTCTTGATAATGTTTTCTGTAACTTTGAGGATGCTCTTGAGGTGCGAACTGATGACCCCGGCATATCTGATTACAAGGGTATATTTCTAGAATACACTGCAGAGGTGGAGCAGGCTTCAGTGACGGTACAGAGGTGTGTATACAGACCAATCACTGAGAGAGGTCGCAACTTGTTTTCCTCTTTGGTGGGGGCAACTTCATGGGATACTGCATGCAGCCCTAATTGCAGTGCCCATGAAAGGTTTTCCCAATTTGTTAATCTCATTTCTGATCATTTCAAAACCTCATTCTCTGAAAAATCCTACACTTGGAGGAGAGGTCAAGCTGGTGCAGTGACTTGGTTCAATGACAATATGAGAGAAATGCGTGACAATCTACACTTTTTTCTTGAACTAGATAGGCAACATGAATTTAATTATCTCAGAAATCATATTAACCAACAAAAAAAAGAGTATCGAGCAGCAATAAAACCAGCAAAGCAAGCCTCAAACGACCATCTCTTATTAAACTCTCCTAATCCAATTAAAACTATGTAGAATATTATTAATGAATATAAAGGTGCAACTAAAATAAGAACTCAACCAAATATTACCCCTGAGCAATTCAACTCTTACTTTCTGAACATGGCTTCCAATATGCTTAATAACACTCCTGTACCCCCAATCGACCCACTTGAAAGTGTTCCTGCCTCTTCTGAAGTGAGCTTTGACTTCCAGCCAGTCACTTTTTTCAAAATATTTATTCAAGTACTCAAATACAAAGTATTCTTACTTATGTCATAAAAATATAAAATGCTCGAGAGCTACCTTCTAGAAAGGCTGTACTCAAGAGTTACTAAAAAATCAAAACATGCACATATTTTCACAGCACATTTTCTGACTGTAGGAATTCCTCATTACTGTAGTAAGCGCTAGTTAGCAAATGCTCCTTGATTTGCAAAATTTCATATCAGAGAGAAGTCTCACATGCCTGGGCAATTTGTTGTATAGCACCGGGCCATAGTAATTTACGGATATCCGTGATCTACCCAACCTGTGAAAATCCACCCTGACATCATCAGCTTGCCTTGTCTGATAATTGTGGAAAAGACCATTAGCCTGATATGACTCACGATTTTTGTGACAGTACATTAGATTTTCAAATATATATTTACATGGTACTGTCATGATTCTCAGATCAACAAAACTCTGCCTAACATCATCTCTATATTCCAACCCAGCAACAATGCGTACGGCCCTCCTCTGCAATGCGAAAACACGTTTCAGGTGGGCGGAGTGTCCCCAAGTTAAGATGGCGTACACCGCCGTGGACTGAAAAACTCCATGATATGCCTGAAGCAGTGAGTTTCCCGGAAGCACCCGAGCCAAATTTCTTAAAAGAAATATACCTTTAGTAAGGCGCTGAGCCATTTGATCCACATGGAACTCAAAAGTTAACTTAGGATCCAAGTAAACTCCCAGGAACCTCACCCCCCAGGATTCTCCCCCCCAATATTACGCAGCCCCAAGGTCACACTCATGGTCTTCGAATCATTCATGAATAGTTTGTTCGCATGAAACCAACACTTTAGATCATCCAATTTCGAGGCCATCCGTTCTCTCAGTCTCTCCTGATTTTCATCTCTCCCAATCAGTGATGTGTCATCAGCAAACAACAGAATTTTTGAACCTGGAGATGCATTATTTATATCATTGATATATACAAGGAAGAGCAATGGACCCAGTACAGAGCCCTGCGGCACACCATGCCGAAGCTTTGCCCAGTTCTCAGAAATCCTGCCATTATAAAAAGTTTTCTGTTGCCTACCCCCAAGATAAGAACGCATCAAGTGCACACTCCCAGTATCAAGACCATAGTGGGATAACTTTTGCAGCAAAATCCCATGGGACACGCAGTCGAAGGCCTTCGAGAGGTCACAGAATGTAGCACTGACATACTGTCCCCCCTCGAACGCCCCCGCCACATATTCAATAAGGTTCAGCACAGCAAGTGTGGTCGATTTGTTTGGTAAAAATCCAAACTGACTGTCAGTGAAAAGATTGTTATCATTAAAGTAGTTATACAGTTGGTTTTTTAGAAGAATTTCAAAGACCTTAGACAAGATAGGTACTAAGGATATGGGACGGTAATTGTTAGGGTTAGACCTGTCTCCCTTTTTATATATCGGTACCACTTTAGCATTTTAATGAGGCAAGGGATATTATTGACTCACTACCCAATAAAAAGAGTAAAGACCCATTTAATTTCACAGTGAGCTTAATTAAAGGCATACAAAATCTTATAATATCGCCTCTTACAAAACTGATATCTGAGAAAGTTTTTCCAAATGTACTAAAACAGCCACTGTCATCCCAATATTTAAAAAGGGTGATGAAGATGAGGTATCAAATTACGGACCCATTTCCCTGTTGCCTATTTTCAAAAAAGGTTTTCGAAAGGTGCCTGGCCCAAAGAATTTCCAATTTCTTTGAATCAAACAAGCTGTTTTCAAGTTCACGATTTAGTTTTCGGAGGGGTTTGAGTAGTACTGAGGGTATTCTTGTTCTCGTGGCATATATCCGGAGTGCTTTTAAGCGGGGTAGCTATGTGTCATCAGATTTCTGTAACCTGAGCAAAGCGTTTGACTGTGTGTCCCACGAAATCCTCATCGCTAAACTGAGCAAGTATAACATGTCAGGTTCAAGCATTGCATTGATAAAGGATTACCTTTCAAACCGCCATCAGAAAGTGCTATTGGGACAGGTTGAATCAGAGAGAGGGTGTTTGCGTATTGGTATTTCTCAAGGTTCTGTCATGGGCCCTCTATTATTTTTAGTATACATTCACACTCTTTGCTGATGACACATCAATGTCTAACTGCAACAAAGAGCTTGCAACAGCCATGGGAGCTTTGTGGGTTTCTCTCAAATCGATTATTCCTCAATGCAACAAAAACTCAATCATTAATTTTTGCTACTAGAGAGATTCTTGATGAAAGAGATAACCCTACAAGTGTTAGATTTCTCGGTGTTCTGCTTGATCCTGGACTTTTGTGGGATGAGCCTACTAACTTTTTGAAAGGGAAGTTGTGCTCAAATATCTTCCTGCTCCGTGGACTGGCATCATGTGTTTCACAATCAGTATTGAAACAGGCGTATTTTGCTCTCTGCCACTCTCACATAAGCTACTCGATTATTGCTTGGGGTCATAGCGCAGGTGCAAATGTTATTTTTAGATTGCAGAGAAGTGCCATTCGCATTGTCGAAGGTATTCCCTATACAGCACATTGCAGACAGGCATTTGTAAGACTCTATATACCTACTTACACTTCCATCCGAATTAATACTTGAGAGTCTCATCTATGTCAAATCTAATCTGCATAAATTTCGTGCCAATGCTGAGATCCATAATTTTGATACAAGAAATAGAGTAGATCTTGTTCACAACTTCCTTCGACTTGAAAGGTGCAGAGATGAATCTTCATGCTTATCAGTACATTTCTTTAATAAATTGCCCCAAGCAATCGGACAATTGCCCATGTCTCAATTCAAAATTAAAATAAAAGAAATTCACCTGGCTGGTGCTTTCTATACCCATGCAGAATATCTGGAAGCTCACTTGTCATGATGTCTTAGATAATTTTGATGTTTTTATTGTGTCAATGTAAATTTTAATTGTGAAAGTTTTTATTGTAAAATGTAAATTTAGTATAGTTTTTTTTTGTATCTCACTTATGGAGAATGTTTTCTTTTTAATGTGTATGTTTAAAGATTAGTATTAGTGTTTTATGTATTTTGACTATTTTTATCCTTATTGACTTGTGTAAATACTTTCTGTATCTTAATATGAAGAAATTGAAATTGAAATTGAACAGAAGACGGGAGGTAAAATGACGGCCCCGTCCTGTATAATTATTGCAGTAAGTTCAATCCTAATGATATTTTTTATTAAAAAAAAAATCGCTTAAATTTTTGTCAAAATTTTTAATTATAGTTTTTTGTTTTACATGGCTGATGGCCAAAAGAAATATTCTGGTTCACAATACCGAAGGAAGAATCGAGACTTTCGAATTTAGAAATAATAAGCATCAAAGAAGACATTTGTTCTAATTTAGATTATTGATTTAATTAGAGAATTTTCAGTTAAAAATTCAAGGAAAGTCAATTTTAACGTGTAAACCCGTTTAGCTAGCTTAAATATATAAATTTTATTTTAATTACGTTTTCATTTTTATGTATGTCAATAAATAATTATTTACAATTTAATTTTAAAAAATGTCCTGCGGAGGCAGGACAAGTGCGTGACACGTCACAAAACCTGAAATTATTCCTATAAGGTCTAGACAAATTTTGTGATAATGCTATAGATAGGCGATTATTATTGTGAAGTTTTGTACACATTCCAAAACTGATGAAATTTTCCTGCAACACTATTCCATCCTCCACATCTCAGATGCGGCTGGAAATTTAAGGCTTTATGCCTTCCTTTTTTGGAGGCTCAAAATTAACATTATTGGGCGTGGCACGTGAAGAAATTGTCTTCCTCCGGCAGCGCCTGCGGTGGGCTTCCTCCTTTTGTACTGATGATAGACAGTATAGGGGCCCAAAAAGCTGAAGAGTCCCGGGGCCCGTTTCGGCTCTCGGCGGCCCTGCACTTGGTCAAATCGTATTTGCTTCATAGGGAGCAGTATGTTGAGGAAGAGTGCCTTCAAGCTCTTACTTCGGTCCTTTACTTATCCTGGTAAATGTGAATAATATTTTGGACGTAGTTGAAGCATTGTTGTTTGCCGATGATTTTACACTCTTGTTAGAAATTACTACTCAGGAGGACTATGATAAACTGCAAAACTATTTTAATAATGTAGCAATGAGCATAGAATCAATGGTGTCAAATTAAAACGCGTAAGTAGTCAACGCGATATAGGTATAGTGCTTGATTCAGGCATGTCTTTTACTAAGCACATTGTCACTAGGATCCAGGAGGCACAACGGACGATGGGCTTTGTTGTCAGAAATTCGAGCCAGTTGGCTTTTGTAGTAAATAGAGTTAATGTTGGTTCAATAAGAACTTTTTACCTGAACTTCCCAAGAATGAATTTATGCAAAAGCTAACCAATGCCAATGTACCAAATGTGCCAATTGCTTAATGGGTGACATTGATATAGACTCAATTAATATTGAAGAAGTTAATCGATATCAAGTTATTATCTTGGTAATTTATGTTTCTCATATTTAAATAATAAGCGTTGTTAATTAATTATATTAATTTTAAAGTACCAAAGATCCAACTAAGGATCTTAAATAAAGAACTGCTTTATGCTATTAATAATAGCACATAACTTCTAGATCATATGCTCTCAATATGCAATGAGCTGTTTGGGTGTAGTATTTGTGTTAGTATTGGTTTGGATGTTTTAATATATGTAAGTATAAGAGAACTGAAAAGCTTTAAAGCTGCATCCAGACTAAATGGTTACATCTGGTATATTGATGAAATGCTAAAATTTGTATTGTTGTTACGTTTTATGTTTGTTGTCTGGATTTTTACTTAGGCTAGTTGCTTTAACTTTGCTTTAGTCCTTTGCATGTAAATGCCTCATTGGTGTTTGTAAAGTTTACCAATAAAATAAATAAATAAAGACATTTAAAAAGATACATCCAAATGACACAGAATTTTCCTTTCAAAACTGATTTATGTGAAGCCTGTCGCATTTCATTCACTCCACCTAAAACATATGTGGTCAAAGCTTTAAGCTAATGGCAAAGAAAATACAGGGGAATTTCCGAGGGAGCAAATTTTCCTTACAGTTTGCTGACGATTAATTTATTACAGCTAATGATACAGACGACCTATGGTGCGAAAAAATTCAAAAAGAGAGCTTGAGATACATGTAAGAAAAATCCTTGTAATAGGAGCAGAGCCATATAACATCCCATTAGCTGAAATTTCAAATAATTAGAAGTTGAATTAAACACAATAGTACAGCCTATGAATCAAATACTTTAGTAATAAAATTCGGGAAAAAATTAAAATTTTGCATCTACGAAGCTCTTAATTAAGAGTAGTCTTATTTACGGTACCAGTTATATAAAGAATCATACATTGAAGGAAGCTCGAGGTTACAAGCATTAGGGATATCCAGAAGACAAATAATCAAAATGAGATATATCGCAGAAAATATGGAATGCATAGGTAATAAGAGATGGAAGGAGCCAAGGTAATAAGCTAGAAAGGTCTAAAAAACCCAATCGAACTATATGAAGGCACTAAACGTATTTATTTAGCCATAAGGTGGCTCCATAACTTAGACGATCCTGATTTCCACTCTCAGTTTTATTGGACCAATAGTATTTCGATCAACACGTATCGCTACGTCCCTTATCTTCATTTATACAATCTGATTTTATGATTAAGAATCAATAAATGTTTTCATAATTTAAATAAAACGAAATATCGATCGTTATTTGCTATTTAAATTCGCACTCTTAATTTTTCTTTCTTGCTGGAGAGCCTTAAAGAGAATCAGAATTTGAAATATTTATTTGTGAGCATTTCTGAGTCAAGGAAGCCAACTTTAACAAGAAATTTTGTTACTGCTACAGCTTGAAATATATTTTTTTATACTTTCATGTACGCAGTCACCAATATATCAACAGCAACTTCATAAATACTTCATTAAATCAGTTCCAGGCCCTTATGAAGATTTTCATATCGATAACTATATTCTCACCCCACGTAAAAATCTGTCAAAACAAACCCCCGTATAAAATTCCATATAAAGACAATTCACGCGCATCGGGTAAGTGCACAAAACAAACAGAAACCCATCAACCCCCGCAGAGTAAAATACTCTCGGTTATGGGAAAAATAGCAAAGATGTGCCAAATGGCAACCAAATATATATAATACAATCAATGAAATAAGATAGGGGTGGCTTACACACCCTGGATAAACAGCGTGGCCATTTTTCAAGATATTGTTCATATATAAAAGCGTATCTTGATAAAAACAACAGGGTAGGGTTTTATCAGTGGTTATTTTCAAATCAGAGCCAATTTAATTTTGTTGGACACTAGTGCCCTCATAGTTAGCTGTAATTACTAAGCTTTTGTTAAAAATCTCGATTTTTGATGGCTTTATTGAAATATATGATATTTAAATTGGTCCTGGGTATTATTTGTAAGGGTATTTCTTAGAAGGGTTTCCAGCAAAAATGAAGACCGACTTTTATTTCGTTTTACTGACCGACATAATATTTTCGAACAATGAGAGAGCTTTCGGCTCATAATAAAATTGTTAACATGAAACCACATACATAGGTTTTGTATAAAAAAAAACTAATAATATTTTTAAACTCTAAAGCGATAGAACGAATGTCAGTATGAATAATTTATTTAAAAAAAAACATGCAAAATCATTGCTCATTCATTATAAGGAATATTAATAATTGCAATAAAAATACACAATAGAGATACACACAACCATTAGACACAAATAAATTGCAGTGCGATTATTTACGTAGATTTTTGTCAAGTAATCGATTTTTTTTTTCTATATATAAAAAAATATTTTCTAAGAAAAAATATACTGTCGATGCAATCGATGTTTTTATATTTTTGCTCAAAAGTCAATTTCCCGATGTTTTCGAAACATAGAAGCTTCCAGGGAGTTTTTTCCCCATAAATTTCCTATCGAACTTCGAACTGTCATATGGATTTTTGGATCTTCGGTACTTTTCGGTGCTAGTACGACCCCATTTTCAAAAATATACACGCCCAAATAAATGTTCAGCAATTTCCGCCAATTTCAATAGGGTTCAGAAGACCATCAAAAGAAACGTGGCCATAAAATTGATTTTTTAGGAACTTATCGGATATCAGAGCAAAATTAAACGGAATATGAGACCGAAAAAAACAAATAACTGTCTCTAAAACCGTGCCAAATCACAAGTTTCTACTCGTAGTCGTTTTCAAAACAATAGTTATTAACCTAATTATTATTAAATTCCTCCAAATCATGCCCTGTCTAAAAATAGCTAATCTCATAGATCAAATGCTCAGTAACAGACATTTTTAAGTTACTTTTGGGCAATAACCAAAGCAGGCAAATGAAGCTCAATAACGGGCTTCCAGTACTTTTCAACCTATATATTGCGGATATGCCTGCGACTACATCAAAAAAGTTTAGATATGCCGACGACTGAGCGATAGCCACACAAGACAAGAGCATGGAAGCCAGTGAGGAAGTACTGACTAGGGACTTAGTAATTCTAGGAAATTATTTTCGTAAATGGAGGCTCCAACCCAGCTCAACTAAAACAGAGACCTCATGTTTCCACCTTAATAATAAACTAGCTAACAAAGAACTAGGCATACCAAAGAGGTATGCCTCGATAACAACATTCTACATATCAATAAAACTCCAAAATACCTAGGAGTAACGCTTGACAGAACCCTGACCTACAAAAACATCTCTCAAATACAGCTGCTAAAATTCGAACGAGAAAAATCATCATTCAGAAACTCTGTGGTAACACATGGGGTTCCACAGCTTCTACTCTGCGCTGTTCTGCCTTGGGGCTAGTATACTCCGCTGCAGAGTACTGCTCGCCAGTATGGCTTAATAGTGTTCACATCAGGAAAGTGGATGTAGACCGCACAATGCGAATCATCTCGGGAACGCTAAAGTCCACTCCCACTCATTGGCTGCCCGTGCTGAGTCATGTTTCACCACCACACTTGCGCAGATTACATGCACTAGCCAGGGAGTACAAGAAAATCCAAGGGAACTTGCAGCTGCCTATTCTCTCAATATCCGATGCCACAGACCTTAATAGGCTGTGGTCCAGACATCCTGCTCTCGTTAGGGCAAAAAGCTTACAAAATTCCAGCTTTACCCTCACTGAGAAATGGCGAACGGAATGGTTGGGCCCCAGATCACGCCCGAAAGGTACTTAACCTCAATGTCAAAATACCGGGATTTGACTTACCCTGTCAAACATGGTGTAGTCTCAACAGGATTAGAACATGACACGATCGATGTGCGGATTCGCTCCACAAATGGGGAAAAATACCCTCCCCACAGTGTGACTGTGGTGCCAACAGCACCACATTATACAGGTATGCCCTCTGAGAACCTTCCCTGGCCATCCCACAGATTTTCTGAACGCGACTCACAGTGCAATTCAATATATTTTTGACCTAAGTGTATGTTTGTGATTAATGTTATATATATTTGTGTATTTGTATTTATATTCTATTTATATTACTGTCTTTCTCTCTGTGATTTGGAGGTGCCATACGTTAAATAAATAAATAACCTAAAATATACCTAAACGCGTTACATGACGGCCGAGACTTATTCGCTACCGAGGAAAAAGTGTCCTGAACGCACCTAAAGAAATGTACACTTAAAACCCGATTTGGAAGTAGGTATAAGAACTAACACATTTGTAGAAACTATAAAGAATTCTTTAAATTTTGTAACCACAAAAAAATGATAAAATATTGAAAACCTAAAGAACATAAACCAACAGGGGCTGATTTATTTAAGTCAAATTAAACAGAAGCTTTATAAAGAACATTGTTAAGAGCAAAATAAATAAAGTGTTTAAAAGAACAAATTTACTAGATTAATTAACATAGCTAATTAAAAATATTAGAAAAGCTCGGAAAATACACAAAACTATTAAAAATAGCCGAATGGGTGTTACAGCGTTACATAAAGGCCGAGACTCATTCGCTACCCAGGAAAAAGTGCGTTGAACGTACCTTAAGAAGTTTTCACTTCAAACCCGATTTGGAAGTAGGTAAGAACTAACATATTTGAAGAAACTATAAAGAATTCATTAAATTTTGTAACCACAAAAAAAAATTATAAAATTTAGAAATCTTAAAAAACATAAACCAACAAGGACTGATTAAAGTAAGCCAAATTAAACAACAACTTTATAAAGAACATTGTAAAGAATAATTAACTAAGCAGTGTTTAAAATAACACGTTTACTAGATTAATTAACATAAGAAATCATAGCTATTTAGAAATCTTAGAGGAACCCGGTAAAGAGACAAAAGGTATTAAAAATATCCGAAGGGATGTTACAGCGTTACATGACGGCCGATACCCATTCGCTACGCAAGAAGTGTGCTGAAAGTACCTCAAGAAGTTTCCACTTCAAACCCTCTTTGGAAGTAGGTAAGAACTAACATATTTGTAGAAACTATAAAGAATTCTTTAAATTTTGCAACCACAAAAAAAATTATAAAATATAGAAATACTAACTATATAAGCTAACAAGGGCTGATTAAATTAAGCCAAATTAAACAGCAACTTTATAAAGAACATTGTAAAGGACAATATAAATAAAGTGTTTAAAATAACAAATTTACTAGATTAACTAACATAACAAAACACAGCTATTTAAAAACCTTAGAAGGACCTGGAAAAGTCACAAAAACTGTTAAAAATACCCGAATGGGTGTTACAGCGTTACATGACGGCTGTGACTCATTGGCTACGTAGGAAGAAGTGTGTTGAACGTACTTCAAGAACCGTAAAAAAAACTTAATAAAATATAGAAATCCTGAAAAACATAAACCAACAAGGGTTGATTAAATTAAGCTAAATTAAACAGAAGCTTTATATAGAACATTGCATAGAACAATATAAATAAAGTATTTAAAATAGTAAATTTACTAGATAAATAAACATAATAAAACATAGCTATTTAAAAATATTAGAACACGGAAAAACAGAAAAACTATTAAAAATTCTCAACTGGGTGTTACAGCGTTACATATGACGGCCGAGACTCATTCGCTACGTAGGAAAAAGTGTGATGAACGTACCTAAAGAAATTTCCACTTCAAACATGATTTGGGAGTACTTGTGCTATAAATAAGAACTAAAACATTTGTAGAAACTACTAAACTAGACAATTCTTTAAAATTTGCAACTACCAAAAAAATTAAAAAAAAAAACATAAACCTACAAGGTTTGATTAAAATTTAAATTATGCCAAATTGAACAGCAACTTTCTATAGAAGATTGTAAAGAAAAATATAAATAAAGTGTTTATAAGAACAAATTTAGCAGATTAATTAACATAACAAAACATAGCTATTTGAAAATATTAGGAGAACACGGAAAATGCACAAAAACTCTTTATAAAATTGTTAACGACTTTTCAGGTAAGAAAAAGCAGCGCAATGAAACAAACTATAATAGATATAATCACCAGATATTTACTAACAAACAAAATATATTTAATTATTACTGTGCATGTAGGAGAGAAGCTTGAAGGGTACTTCTAGCACAGGTAAATCCAAACTCCATATTAAATTGAAGTATTTAATAGCATTCAAAACTCATAAAGCCCAATATAAAAAACAATTTACTTATAATTTAATACCCCCGTCGTTATTTTAGCAATGAACATAACTCTAATAGGTATTGTTGTTGTTAAAAATGTAAACAGAGAGGATTTTGGCCTCTCCTTTATATCAGATTTAATTTTCTCTTCAAACTCCTTTTCAAAATAAAGTTTATTTTAAAATATCTTAAAATTAAAACATGACTTTTTAATACACAATATATGTGGACGTTCAAAACCACAAGGCGATGCATGGACAAATGTCATTTTGATTGTCTAGGCACTTTCTACTTATTATTTCAGATAGGAAGATACGAAATAACGCATTTAGAATGTCGTCAAGTGGTTTAAACGATGCATTCTGAGTAGTATAATGAGACGCCCTCTCTAAGTAGAAACTTCAAAATTTGAACAAAACTCGTTTTGGTAGTCTGCTCCTCAACTATCATTATCCGAATTCTCGATTGTTCCATTATTGGATACGAGCCCTCAGGCTATTAGTTCTCCCCTCTTACGTTGAAACGACGCATTATAGGAACGTATTGATGCAGAGATATCAATGAAGTCTTGATACTAAAAATATTGACGATTCGAATTTTTCAGCATATAAAGCAGAGTTGAAAGGGCAATTACAATGGAATGCATACATTTCAATAATCTGGAAGTATTCACATATAAATGAGCCAACTCAAATGTCTGCAGTGAAGGATGTTTGGCTGGAAATCGATGGACGATATGATTTTGATTTTGGGAAATCAACTTGGAACTAAGCAGAGGTAATTAACATACAGTCAACTTTTAATCATAGTAAAATATTTTACTTATTTCTGTAGCACATCACTAAATGTTATGTTATGGCTTATGCACAAAATGCTCTACCAAAATAAATGATAGGGGAAGAAAGCTCAGATGAAATTAACGGAAAATTCGATGATTCGGATAATGATAATTCTGGAGAGAATAATGAAGATGATAGTGATTTTGAATAATGAATGGCTTTTTCCGTATTTATTTTTTCTATTTTAATTTATAGTGAGATTTTTTTATGTTTTTCCAATGCAATTAAAATATTTGCTATGAAATAAATGAGAGAACTGATTAATCACCCATAAACCGGCAATTACCCCAAGCCGCGTGCGTGCTTTCAAATATTTTTTGTTTAAATAATATGAATATCGATTTCTTATTAAGAGGCCATAAACGCCACAAAAGTCATATTTTAATTTTCTTTTTCCAAATTAATAAAAAATTTTGAATATATCCATTTTGTTTCATGAAAACCAGCCAGCATATAAGAGTTCAATAGTTCTTATATGCTGGGTGTTTTACATTATGCTACATTGTATATCACACTGATTCTTTTGCCGCTCAATAAACATTTTTTTAAAACTAGGTATTGTAGATATACTTTTTCACTTTCTTATCTTTATGCGTTTGAATACTCAGAAATTAATATTTATACTCATTTAAATAGGAATCATATTATTTCTGGAATTGTTTTTATTGAAGTAACACTCAAAATTTTGTATGCGCGAAACAAATCGATTATTCTGAACTGTGACTACGGTTATGCATAAAATCTCCTAAAAATTTGCAAGCCGCTGTTCCTCTAAAGGCTCTATTAATTTTTTGCCTCAAAAATGGCATTAACCAAATTTGTTTTAGGTGAGAGAGGGGGATTACGCAGCATTATATAGTCAGCCATGCAAAAATCTAAATCTGTAGCACTTATTGGATAAAATTTCACCCTCAAAATTAGGCTTATCTACGTCATTTTTGAGGCAAAAAATGGCTGCAGCGCTTAAAGGACAGGCGAATTTTAGGCGCTTTTATGCATAACCGTAGGGGACATATGTTTTTAGGAAGTTCAAAAATACGTCCTTTAAATCTTTATAGTGAATTTTGAAACATGAATGGTTTGCAAATAAGGACAGATGGTATTCACGTTTAAGGCAATCGATTTAAGTGAATATTCTTCTTTTATTCTCAATATTTTATTAGAGCAAGTTACGCGTTAATTAATATTCCGTTTAAAATGGTTATATTAAGAAGATAGAGGAATTAGTAAAAAAACAATTTTTTTTAGTTTTCTCTCTCTATACAGGGTGTTATTTAAGTACGTGGCCAAACTTCAGGAGGTGACTCTTTGAGTGATTTTAAGACGAAAAGTTTATGTAAAAATAGGTCCAAAAATGCCTTGTTTCCAAGTTTAAGAAAAAAACGGCAGTGTACGCCACTGACTTCTCTCTAATTTTGGTGTTTATTTCGGATTAAGGGACTAAAAATACAACTTTTTTGTCCCTGTAATTATTTTCCTATCTAGCTTACTTTTTAGAAAAAATAAATAAAACCGCTATTGCATGTCCCTAGATTATATCATAAAAGAGTGATTTTTATTTTGTTTTCTCAAAAAACTAAGCAAGATATGTATATAATACAAGGGATAGCAAAGTTGTATTTTTAGTTGGTAAATTTGAAAAAATATAGAATTTTAAAAAAAGTGTGTGGCATAGTTTTTCTCAAAAATATCCAGATGATTGACTTCCAGGACGCCACTGGACTTAATAATAATTGATCTAATTAAGGCTAAATTACTCCCCTTTTACAGTAAATACTAATGCCAACTTTTTTAGAAAAGATTATTAAGATTTTTACAAAAAAAAAAACATTTTTTAAGTTTGACACCCTGTATCTTGGAAACAAGGCATTTCCGGACTTAGGTTTATATAAGCTTTTTGTCTTAAAATCACTCAAATAATTACCGTCTGAGGTTTGGCTACGTACTTAAATAGCACCCTGTATCTTAAAATAAGGGGACATATTGCAATGCTTCCATAATTTGGGACAGACAATACTTTCGAAGTAATCAAACGTATAATTTTGCAAAAACCTGTTCATCCCCTTATTTTTCATATTTTCAGGCTTTTGCACACTGAGAACCAAGCGTTCTTTTGTCATATGGGCAGTTATACGGGCCAAACTAACCCAAACTAAAAATATTAGATTTCGTAAAACACTTACACTTTTCGGACACTAGCTCTCAGACTAAAATAATATAAGATAACGTAACATACACAGTGTGCAAAAGCCTGAAATATGAAAAATAAGGGGATGAACAGGTTTTTGCAAAATTATACGTTTGATTACTTCGAAAATATTGTCTGTCCCAAATTATGGAAGCAAAAGGGCATGATTATGATGAAATTGACAAAAATAATGAGCAATATAGGAGGCCCAGAACCTTGCAAGAGACGAATGTTGGTTTCGGCAGTTCATTCAATTATGCTGTATGGCTCACCTGTCTGGCAAGAGGCTTTAAAATATGAACACTATAATAAAATTATGGAAAGGGTAAATAGACAAGCAGCAATCAAAGTAATATCCGCTTATACAACAGTCTTAACTATAGCTGCCATAACAATAGCAGGGATTACTCCACTTAAGCTTAAAGATAGTCGAGAAGAGTTCAAAAGCAAGAGGCCAGATTAAGTACCATCACACTATGGCAATATACCTGGGACGAATATAATGGACACACAAAGATCTTCATCAGATGTTAGGAAAAGTGAGAAAATACAAGGTGGGGAGAAATGGATTATTTTCTAATTCAAGCATTAACTGGACCTGGAATCTTTGGGTCCTACTTGTTTGAAATTAAAAAGGAAATAGATGCAAATTGCAAGTTTCGTGGTCAAATAGACACACCAAATCACACAATTTTCCACTGTCACATATGGCAAAACCAAAAGGTTAGAGCAGAAACAAAAATAGGACACAGTATAACATATCATATCATTGCAGAAGTAATTTTGAAATCTGAGACAAACTGGAAGGCAGTGGCAGTTATGCTGAGAAATATAATGAAGGGCAAGGAACTGGAGGAAAAGAGGATACAGAATGAGAGAAATTGATTAAAAAAGACACGATGGGAACACGGGACAGAATATTACTGGAAGATAAGAACCACCTCCATTGACAGTCACGGCAGACGGCAAGAGGGCACCCGTTCGTCGTACAACTGGAAACCCCTAGAACATCCCTTTACAAGGACTCCTTTGTCACTGCGTCACTATGGAACTCACTCCCAGGACATCCTTTTCTCTACAGCTATTCAAGAACCGTGTCACTCAACATATTCGCACACACAGCGCTCGTAGGATCTTCCTTTAGTGTGTATGCCACTGCCATAAAAAATATTGAAGTAAAGCTTTGTTGCGGTTCCAATGGCGGAAGGGAATAGTGGTGGAAATGGTTTTAGTGGGTGAGAGCCTCACACACCCCTAAGTCCATCTAACACCAATAGCCCAGGGACCACAACTATAATAAAAAAAGGGAGGGTTGGTTCAGGATTACCACTGTAGAGTCAAGTCAGTTAGTTAGCGATATACCTGGCGCTGCTCCCTTAAAGCTAAAATGTTGACAAATAATAATTTATTTAATAATATCCTTAAAAAAAAAAACAGTTCGTCTTAATTTCCGTAGACTCAATTTCGTCAGCAGTCGATCGAACTTTTGTTTGAAATCAGCTTGTGGTAATTGCGAGTTCATGGGTGATTACCTAATCAATTCTCTCATTTATTTTCCGCAATTACTTTAATTGCATTTCAAAAACATAGGAAATTTTGATATAAATCAAAATATAAAAAATCAATACTTCGAAATTTGCTCAAAAAAGCTTGGCCAAATAAATGCTGAAAAAGCCACTATCATTTTCATTATTTTCTCCACAGCTATCATTATCCGAATCGTCGAATGTTCCGTTGTTGGACATGAGCTCTCAGACTATTAGTTTATCCCTCTGACCTTTGAAACGACGCATTATGGATACAGACATATCAATGAAGCATTTTAATTTGATACCAAAAATATTGATTCTTCGAATTTTCCACCATGAAAAATATTTTACTGAATATAAAAAATATAATTTATAAAATATAATGTAATAAAATATTTTACTTATTTCTGTAGCACATCACTAAATGTGGTATTTTGGCTTAGGTATAGATGCTCAATCTATCAAATTAGACGATGCGGAAAAAAGATCAGATGAAACTGACGGAACATTCAACGATTCAGATAATAATAGTTGTGGTGAGAATAATAAAGATGATACTGATGTTTAATAATGAATGAATGAACATATATTGATGTATTTCTTTTTCTGTTTTGATTTATATCAAGATTTCTTATGTTTGTCCAACGCAATTAAAATATTTGTCCCGCTAACTAACTGATTAACCCTACAGTAGTAACCTAGAACCAAAGTAACCCAAACTGAAAATGTCAGTCTTCATAAAACACTCATACTTTTTGGACACGAGCTCTCGGACTGTTCTATTACAGATGCTAAAAAAAAAAGGAGTCAGTATCGCACAAGGACGCGCCTGCGAAAATTGCTATTGGATCCACTGTTACGATTATTGCGTTCTGAAAGGAAATAATTTGATACAAATTATATTCCCTCTCAGATGAGCTAACACATAATTCACGACTAAAATATTCATAGAAATACGAGAAGCTAAAATTGAAAACGTGTAAAACAAATCACGCCATGTTTTATGATAGTCCGTAGGGACCCTTTCAACTTCCTTTAAACACTTCTGGTCAGCCTATAAGCCACAGTTCACGAGAGAACTAAGGCAATATAAGGAACCACTTAAAGATGGACAATAACGAACATATTAGGAAACGTGTTATTTATGCTTTTTCCGTGTTTGTTGGCCTTTATAGTTCCGGTTCCTGCAGTTGCACAAATCACAGATACTTAATGGTAATTTATTAAATTTAATTTAGGAACATGCGGATGTGATTTGTATATGACTTGTCAATACGATGATCCCGTAAAACTTCCATTGGTCAGAATATTTTTATCTAATTTTCATCCAAATATTTTTCAAATCATCCGAGGTCGAATGGAGTTAAAATTTGTTTAACTTTGAATGACATGTGTTTTTTCTTCACTTTTTATTTGGTTTTTGTTACTTTTCTACATGATGACCTGAATTTTGAATATTCCGATAAGCTTCAAAGGCAAATAAAAGCAAATAATGTGCTATTTTTTCCCTTCTGCTTATGCTAATATTTAATAAATATAGTATATTCAAACGAACCATGAATATTTGTAAAAATCGTGTCGGTCAAGTTTGCCCCCCGTATTAAACACATATCAAAAATAACTAAACCATAATTTTGCACACACTTTGCACAATTTTGCACACCGCAAATAAAATTTTGCACACCTATTTTCAAATTTTGCACACACTTCTGGGGAAAGTTATGAGGTGTTGAAAATTTGCATTTTCCCCCCCGTTTGTCAAAAAATTCAAAAATTTTGATGTTGCGATGTTCAACTAATTTTTCACACTTTTCTGGGGATAGTTGTTAGATGTTGAATTTTTTTATTTTTCCCCCGTTTGATAAAATTGAAAAATTTGTATACTACAATGCTCCGCTAATTTTGCACACATATTTTGTTAGAAAATTTGAAATTTTTTTATGTTACTATATTCAGCTAATTTTGCACAATTTTGCGCACATTTTTAATAGTGCAAAATTTTAAAATAGGTGTACAAAATTGTACAAAATTAGTTGAACCTAGCAGCATCAAAATTTTTTAACTTTTTGAGAAACGGGGGGGAAAATGCAAATTTTTAACAACTCGTAAATTTCTCCAGAAGAGTGTGCACAATTTGAAAATAGGTGTGCAAAACTGTGCAAAATTAGTCGAATCGAGTGGCATCAAAAATTTTTAATTTTGTAACAAACGGGGGGGGGGGGGGCGGTCAAGTTTGCAAGGGAAATAGTTCAGTTATTTAAGGATGTGTAACGAGGCTTTCAAAAAGCTACTCATTATCACCCAAATCTATTGTGTAAGTTAACCGATTTCTATAGACGAGAGAATTGCACTTACCTAAAGGTAATTTCTGTTTAGAGCGAAGGTCGTTGTTGCAAAGTTTTCGGCAAAAACTTATTTTGGACCCCCCTAACTGTGCGTGTACTGAATATGAAACTTTTCGGAATAATACTTGTACCCCATCTAAAGCTATTAATTTTCATTTTAGATTTTAAGTTAGTTTAAAAATAAGAATGCGAAATGTCAAACTTCTTAAAAATGCGAAATCGAAAGTGTTTCCAATCCAACCAATAGAAAGACGAATAGAGCATAATAATTCACCGTAACAAGCACTTTCATTGGTTAGGTGAGATACTACAAAGTAGCCCCATTTGAGCCACCCTAACACACATGGCAATTGCCCCTTCAGCCTGGCAACGGTATATTTAGTATAAAATGATGATGTGATATGTAAATTGTAACAAAAGATACTCACTCGTCTTAGCAGAAGTTATAATATAACATTAAACACCACGAAATCGCGGACAATTACAACGGTTGCTACTCTGTGTGCAAGTATGATCTGCTCCTTTTTTCTCTCAAGTTCCATTCGTAGGCAAACGCAGTCGTTCCGTGTCTCGCTTTTTTGGTACCTATTGGAAGTACATACTTACAAGGGACGATAAAATAGTAAGGAAAGTATGGAATTTAATGATAACGTATATAGGTCAAAAATGGGAAATTTTGAATCCAAGTAAAACAAAAATTATTCTAGGTTTTTTCCCAGAGATTTAATTTGGGAAAAACATGCATTAAATTAATGTTTACAGCAAAATTGATTGAGGACACAACATAATGATGTTCCCCACTCCATGAAGATCTAGGGCTCTTAATAGAATAGTTTTTTTTTTAATTCGAAAGTAGATGGCCAAAAAGAATTTTATTTTTAATAATTAGGAGTCTGTCTGGTAAAACTGAATTAATTAGATCATATGCCATTTCGTCATTTGATGAGAAGCGATATATCCATAGAAAAAGCTGCCGCCTTCTAAGGCAAACTTGTCGTATTTGGACCAAGTAAAGCGGAAAGAGGATGTGAAGTTAAAAAAATATCAGGAGTAAGGAACGCCAAGTCAGAAGGTAGGTGATGAGCTAACCGGGTGTCGAATTAAGTGATGCCTCCACTTGAATAAAAAGTGTAATAAGCTCTTCATATATAAACACTAGTGAACCTACTACTCTTACTCAATGAGGTCAAACAAATTTAATGTTAGCTTCCCATATGCCGGCCATGCAGTTTAAAATGCCAAACCGCTGCTACCATTTTAACTGATTCAGCAAATATTTGACGTAAATACTTGTCACCCCGATACGATTGGTACCACAATCTGAATAAAGATCCGGGAAAGAGAAATTTTACCTCGCCTAGCAATAAATCGACGAATAGCAGCCAGAGGGCTTCTGCGTAAAGAGGTCAGATGCCAACTCGAGATTTACAGCCTATATAAGCAAGCGTTGTGGGAATGTCTCCGGAACCAAATACTCAGTTTTATCTTTTTATACTTAGGTTTTCTTGCATAGAGTATCTATGCTTTAATCGATAATAAAGGTAAAGTTTACATTCGGGGTTTCTGATTTCGGATTTTTTACAGCTCATTACCAGCTACAAATTTCAAAACTATACGCGCTTCTGCATGTTTTCTCAGGTACTGTACATATTATATCAGTATCAGTACCAGTATTAGAAGGGGTGAACTTAGACCATCGATTGGGTCCGTTGTGCCGCCAGCCCACATTAGAGAGCCCGTATCTCCTTGAGACTAGGCAAAACGAAAGATTGTGAATCTGGCCCACACAAAAAAGGGGCATTCCGTAAGTAGATGGTATGGACTCTCATCGTCCCACATGCTCCATCTACACTCCCCCTTTGCTATTCTCAGCAGTGCCAGATGCCGTCTAAGCCTACAGTGTCCTGTGTAGAATGCTACCAGTGCCCTGCACTCATATAGGTAGGTTCATCAACCCTCTGGTGAAACTCTTTGCGGCCCATCTATCATCAGCCTGGTCTGTCTCATCCGCCATACCCCTTCGGCCCGACCCGCCGCGCGCCATCCATGCCTTCGAAGCTCTTTCGCGAATAGTCTGAGCAAACCCCATCAAGCCTTAAGTAAACGGAGTGCGGAGTCTTCTCTGGCTAAGGCGTCAGCAGCCTCGTTTCCCGGTACACCTGAGAGTCTCGGTACCCATCAGACCAGCGTAACCTTTTTGTGCGTTGCAAGTTCAATCAGCTAGCTCTTACCCTCCCTCACCAACAAGGAGCGCGTGCGACTTCGGCGCCATAAGAGTGGCCTTGCTGTCGTTGCAAAAGAAAATCCCCTTGCCACCGACATTGAACCTTAACTACTCATAATCGCAAAAATGTCCACTTGGAAAACCGTAGTGTGCTCGCCCAGTGAGGTGGATAACTCCCTCCGCAGGGCCTCACAGTTCGCACCAGCTCCAGACAGTGTTCCCAGTCCTGACCCGTCTGCAAACCAGACTAGTCCATCTCAGGACCTCATCCTTTCCTCCATCCAATCTTACTTCGTAGGGAATAGGAAGTATAGCCCCTCGTGGAAGCATATGTCAGGGACCATCACGTCACCTGGAATAGCCAGGATGGTTAGGTTCCCCATACAAGTCCCGCCATAGACCGCAATGGCCATGGTAGGAGCCATTGTCCCTCTATATCCCCACATATTGGAACAACCAGCAGAAGAGTAAGCAACAAGTGAACTTTCAGTCAACGTTCGAAAAGAGGATCAATACTTTCAACATGTGTAACTACGAGAAACTCCAATCCAAGACGGCAGCCTGATATAAAACAGATGATGGATGCTTTAATCAGATTTGAGTCAGCGGTACAGCAATCCAAAGCCGAATGCAAAAAAGGCAGACAACAACAATAAACAGCAAGAACGAGACGATGATTTCTAGAGCATCAATAGTAAAACGTGCCTAAAGGAAATTGACCAGATCGAATAATATCTCAAGAAAGAAGCCAAACAGTATCAACTGCTATCACAATCTTAAACTAGCTTCAGAAACTAAGTCCAAATGTTCACAAGAAGTGCTAGACTGGCCGAAGACTGGTGTAGACAAAATGAGAGCAGAGTCAAAAACTAGAATTTTCGTACCAGTGTTAATTCACAAAGCATAGAAAGAAATCTTTGATATCACAATAATCGATGACGTGAGGATCATAATGAAGACGCAATAATCAAGAAATAAAAATAGTAAATTCCATTGTTATCAATGCCAAGCCGCACCAAACAGCGTTAAATGAGCACAGAACTGCTTTAATCACGAATTCAAAAAAAAACTAAAGACACAGAGGACATCTGCACCAACTGCGGAAGCTGCCAGAAGCACTCAAAATAAATCAAGTTGCTAATCGTCAGAGCCAAAGCCAGGTTTCGAATGGGGTACACAAACCAATAAGTGGCCAATATTCAATAGCCAGCCCCTGGGCAAACACACAAGCGATGAAAATGATCCAGAAGACGTTCCAAGAAACAATGGATACGTTACTCTCGTCCACGTATATGAAATTCCAATTCCTTACAATCTTATGGATAGTAGCCCATGAAAAACCCAGCCTTCTCGAAAATTGTCAAATTCAACTCCAATTATATTCTAGCCAAAAAGACAGAAGTGAAGCAATTTTTCGAAAATCATGGCATAGTCACCTTACTAATTTCAGAAGCGTTCCTCAAACCACAAAACCTTTTCTCCTTATCCAATTGCATCCACATAGCCATAAAAAATCAAACCACTTTAAAATTCCGCCTCCAATTGAGAACATTGAAGTCACTTTCAAGTACGCAGGAATGAAGAACTCAACGCTAGAAATAAACAAACTTCCGAATACATATTTAGTCATAACAATAATCAAATCGTAATAGGAGGGGCCATGAATTCGACGCATGAAGAATGTGGATGTAACATTACCAATCAGAGAGAATGAAGATTAAAACCAATGCAACCATCTATATCCTACAACATACTCTTATCAGATAAACCAACCTTAGAGAGAAATCAACGGAACAGACAGATTCTTCTGTCAACAATGCCACTAAAGTAAATACCATATCATCTGGAAAACCAATTTTTGCTTAACCCCTTCAAGCAGATGCTAAAGTTAATGTAATGTTCCTCACCTGAATCGAAACCACGAACTGCCAGCAAAACAAATTCACACACCTTATAAATTCGCCTGTCAACAATGTCACTATAGCAACCACAGTATACAAAGTACAAATCGCCTGGAAAATCAATTTTTTCTCAATCCCTTCAAGAACTCGCAAGCAGATGCTAAGGTTGATATAATGTGCGTCACCTGAATCAAAACCACGACATGGGTAATGAAAAAACTGCGAGCAAAACAAATTCAAACATCTTATAGAAACTTTGGTCAACCATATCACTATAGTAAACACAGTATACAAGGTACAAATCGTCTGAAAACCCAATTTTTGCTTAACCTCTTCAAGAACCTGCAACCAGATACTAAAGCTGATATAATGATCCTCAACTGAATCAAAACCACGAAGATGAGCAGTGAAAAACTGCCAGAAAAACAAGTGCACAGACCTTATAGATTCTTCTACCAGCAATGCCACTATAGCAAACACAGTATACAAAGCACAAATCGCCTGGAAAACCAATTTTTGCTGAAACCCTTCAAGAACCCGCAAGGAGATGCTAAACTTTATATAATGCACCTCACCCGATTTAAAACCACGGGCATAGGCCCTGAAAAACTGCCAGCCAGGTACCTTATAGATTCTTCTGTCAACAATGTCACTATAGCGAGCACAGTATACAAAGTACAAATCAACTGGAAAGCCAATTTTTGTTTAACTCATTCAAGAACTCGCAAGCAGATGGTAAAGTTGATATGATGTTCCTCACCTGAATCAAAACCACGAACATGGGCCTTGAAAAAACTGCCAACATACAAATTCAGGACATAGCCGCTTAGTTCATTATCAAGCTCAAACTCTCTCCGCTAATATGCAAAAATGCACAGATTATTCTGATCCAAAAGCTACCAGCCCAAAAATCTCCTCTCAGCTATAAACAAAATTAAAGAGCGTAACATATTTGAAAATAACAGCAATATAATCATCGAAACATATTCTCAGATGAGCAGTTCGCTTTCAGAACAGATCACACTATTGGAGATCAAACTACAAAACTGGTCACAACTATAATGCAGTAAAAAGAAGCACATAGTTGACTGATTATGATGGACTCCTACTCAAGATGATCAGCCTAGAACATGAACATTACCAAGTCATCAAATCAAGTTGATAAAGTTGCTCATAGAAGGGAGATCATTCAAAGTCAGTGCAGATGATGGAAAACTGTCAAGCAACAGGCCAATCCACGAAAGCAGCGGTCAATCAAGGCTTTCTTCTGTTTTCCCATCTGTACTACATATCTGCCTCAGAAATCCTGAAGAAAAAGTTACCGAAATATAGCCTAATATGCAGGCGACGCAGCCATAGTTTGGGTCAGTTGGGGTCAAGTCAAAGTCAATGCAGATGGAAAACTGTCAAGCAATAAGCCAATCCACGCAGGCAACTGTATTTCAATGTTCTTTTTTCTCTCCCTATCTGTACTACATATTTCTCTCAGAAATCCTTAAAAAACAGTTACAGAAATATAGCCTAATATACAGACATCTGTACAACATATCTACCTCAGAAATCCTCAAAAAACAATTACAGAATAACCGCCCATTATGCAAACGACACAGTCATAGTTGCAACTTGCAAAAACCCTTGGATAATAACTAGTAGAGTCAAAAGACACATAACGGACATTGAAGAGTGGATTACAAAGTTGATTTTTTTGCGCAGTTTTGCATGAATAATCGGTAATTGTTTAGCGATATAATTTTTGTAGCAGTGCCATAAACAATTTCAGAAAATATGGCATTTGTGTCTGTGTAAATTTTCAGAAAATTATCAAATTCAAAATTCCTATTTGGATATAATTAAGCTAAAACACAGAAAAAATTTTTTTATATTTCTTAACGACATAATTTTCCTGTATATCCTGAGATCAACTTTTTAGTAAATTTAATAGGAAACCGAACCTTAAAGCTAGGTATGCTGAAATGGAACCAGAAAATGTTGATCATAGATTTGGTTAGAATCCCCAGTACTACCTTGAACAAACGTATTCCCTGCAACTGCTACGGGGCAGATGGGCTATGAACAAAGCCAATTTTTCATTGAAATTGAAATGAGATAATTCCATACTCAAACGTCCAATATTTATTTCTGCAAATACGAACAACCCGTAAAAATTCTCCTTTACTTTTAATCGTTTAATTTACACTGTATTAACAGGGTTTGAACAGATGTAGGCCAAAAGTCAACCACACAACAAAAGCCGATAAGTGATTTATTTTACGTTTTTGCATTGAAAAACTGACCCCTGGTCATCCATACAATGAGCCAGTGTCAAAATGCACTAAAGAAAAATTTAATATGCGCCCTTTCCATTGTGCCTTTAATGGGTTTGTTTTGTCCGCGGAGACCCCAAGGTGAAAACGTTTGACCCTAGCAATTGTAGCGTGGATAAACATATCTGCAATTTTTCAATACTTTTCGGAAGTTTCGGACATTGTTCTGTTTTTGATAGATGCAAGCACAAAAGGGTGAAAAACGTCGTGTTCCAAATTTATTGCCACTTTTATGGTTTTCCATAACGGACAATTCTCACGAATGATTCTGCGTCAGCCCGAATACTATACTAAAAGGGGGGAAGAACTTTTCGAGAAAATCATAAAATCACTGTTAGACTAGATACCGAACATTCTCGTCCAGATTCTGATAATTAAATGTGCTTATTTTAGTGTCTCTAAATAGGTATGTGCTCAACAAAGGCAGTTTACGTTTCTTTAAAATATTAGTGTTTGTTGCATGTGCCTACATTTAAGAATGTTTTAATAGCTTTCGAAAATAGTCCACATTTACTTTGTAATAATAGACCCAAATATGTAAGGGTTGGAAACAGCATAGTTTTATACACAATGTTAACACTCGACTCCCGTTTCGCTAACCATGTTAGCATTATCAGAAGACGATTAAAACTGATCTGCTTTAATCATGTCCTGATGATGTTAACATGGTACACAAATAAAACCAAATTGGTCATCTGAATTCAAACAAGTCTCATATATAGAAAAAGTTTCCAAACAATTGCATTAAAACTAAAGGGTCTATTCAAACGACTAATGCACGTGTAGGGAATAAAATGGATATAATTTTTTTTTTGACTAAAGTCTCGTAGTTGCTTAAAAGTTTGATATTCAAATTTAGGGCGATTTCGTTTAAATGAATTTGCTTAATACCTTGTGTAGAGGTAATACTCTGGTACCCTTAGCAATAATTTCGTAGGCAAATAGGATACGTCACTATTATTTATCCGGTCTGATACATTTCGGTTAGAAATTTCTCCAATATGCTTTGTCAATGTGATCAACCATTTACGAAGCTACTACTCATTGGTTCCAGAGTTTTTGGAGAAGATGTACGTCGAAAGACTCAAAATATCAATAGATGAAGGGGAATTTATCCCATTACATCAGTTTGGAGCCGTAACTACGGGACAATAGAGTGCATAGATTGGTCACCAAAATAAACAAACACTTAAATGTTAAAATACATTCTTCATCTGCTTCCTGCTTCCCTCAATGTAGTATGGCACGCGGGATTGCAAATCGAGCTAAAAAGGCTTCTTTCCCTTACACTCACTTTCAGCTACTAAAAACCTATCTGGCTTATAGACACTTCTTGGTGAAACAAAGAGTCGCACACACTGAGATAGATATATTCTATATATTCAGACGTTCCTCAAGACAGCGTCCTTGGCTCCACCCTATACCTCTTATATACAGCAGATTTGTCAAGAACAAGAATCACCGTAGTGGCAAAACATATGCTGACGACACTGGTATTCTGGTATCCCACATTGCTCCAATATCAGCCTCAAGAAACCTCCAAATCAACCTCAATAAAATTCAGCACTGGCTAAAAACATTGCGCCACAAAACTAATGAAACCAAGTCTATACATGTCACATTTACACTATGCAGAGGAACATGTCATCCTGTGCAAATTAACAACTTCCGCAGTCGCTCATTGGTCGAAAATTAAAAGTGTCCTTTTAGGCCCGTCTTGACTTATATGGGATCCGATTCTGGGGAATTTCAAGTGACTCCAATATTAACATCTTGCAAAGCTCCAATGCAAACCGTTGCGTGCCATAGTAGACGCATCTTGCTACGTTCCCAATGAAGTGATTCAGCATTACGTCTCTCTGGAATCCGTCAAGGAAGTCATACATCGATTTAGTGCGAAGTACAGTAAAAGAATGGTAATATATCCTGACTGAAACCAATAATCCTGTTCACAGTTTTGCAGATAACAGTGCCCTTGTCTCCCAATTTAGATAAAAAAAAACCTTTACCGGCAACTGAGACTTATCAACGCAGACAGGAGCAGATTACAACAATTAAAATCAAGATCTGGAGAAAGTTCAAACCTGAAGCGACAGGAATCTGGTCCAGTTCAATTCAGCAAAATCCCAAGCAGCCACGTTTACCGAGAAAGCCGATACGGCGCCGGCGCCGGCGGGCTCTAACATCATTATGGCAGGATCGACCATTCCTCATTCCTCATCAATCGGACTACTGAGTGTCTCGGTCAACAGCAATATGCCCTGGCATGACCACGATGCTAGCATCGCAAAATCGCAGAAGCTTGGTACGCTAAAACTGTATTCACCGCACTACAAAGCGCAACTAAAAACGTACTTAGAGTATTACTCACACTTCTGGGTTAGTTTCCTGTATTCCATTCAGAAGAAAGCTGTGCGTCTCGTCGGTGACCAGGAGTTGACTCAGGATCTGGATGGTCTGGAACGCCGCAGACTTGTGGCCGAGATATCCTTGCTTTACAGATATTTTCACGCCAGGCAGATGTTCCCAGGAATTGACCCGCATGATCCCGCCCCCAACAACAACATTCCCAAGACATCTGTTTCCCCCAAATTACAACCTAGAACTGCAATACAACTATTCAAGAACCGTGCCAATCAACATCTTCGCACGTACATCGCTCGTCGAGTACCATAGGATCTTCATTTAGTGTGTGTGCCACTGCCATAAAAAATTTGCTGGCTATTCAATTAAATGCCCTAGATATCAGTGAACTGCGTAAAGACACCACTCACTGAAGTGATACTCTCTTGTCATTAGAAGGCTTATTGGCCACTCGGCATATTGCAGATCTCTTTAGGAGTTATATAAAAAAAATTACGAGGCAAATTTTCAAAAAAAATTGATTTACGCCACTGATTTTTGTGATAAACATTAAATTTACTTACATTTATCAGAAACTGTATCATATCCATAGATGAAACCCAAAATACATTTCATAAAATCAAGAACAAGGGCATCTAGAGGAGATGTAGTGCTTGTAGAAGCCAAGAGGCTCAACCTATACCGTCCTACTAGATGAAAAATACCGCTGGGACGATTTCTTTGTATAATATGATATAAACAAAAACCTATCATTTTCCTCTCACACTTCTATAAATTACTTGCCAAGATTGAGGAACATCTAGAAGCAAAATTTAACTTCTTCCAACATAATGTACGAGCTGGTTTGAAACTGGTTATGGAATAAACGGCCATTTAGAAGTGAAAAAGGCTTTGGAATATACTATAAGTTTTTGGTACTAGCATTTGTTGATTTCCAAAAAGTTTTTGACAAGGTCAACCTAACAGCTTTGAAAGGATGTAGAATAGCATGGTGATCATGTTACAGATGATGGTGATGATCGAGAAATTGATGAAAGGATCCCTAAAGCAATTGTTGTCGACGCTAAACAAAAACTATCCAAAAAACCAAACATGGCAACTCAGATACCCTTTCCACTCTCCTTTTTTCCTACCATAATCGGTTAAAACACGTTCGCTGCCGTTAGAGAATTCAAAGTCGGCTCCGAAAACCGATGACATGAGTTTTTAGATGCCATATAAATGATATTTGATAATATGTTCTAAACCAAATTCTTTATTGTAGAAGGCTATTTGAATGAGGCCATTTCGGCTCTAGGCCCCAAGGAAGCTGAAAAACCTAAAATAACTGGAAAATGCTCGACATTTCGAAGAATAAATCTGCCTCCGTTGTCAAAAATGGTTAATAAATACAATTAAAACAGTAGAAGCTGGTGCACTTTGTCAAGAATTAACACAATTCTTCTTTTACTCGAATTTCCAAAATGAGGACTAAACGCTATCTTGGAACATTTTCAAAATACGAAAGGAAATCGAGTAAAAGCTAATTCTGAAGTCTCATTTATCGGAAATGTAATCGAATATTATGGATATACTGATTTTATCCATTTGGAATGGAGGTTATGATGGTGGTGGTGTTTCTGGTAGTGGGTTTCGCGCATAGCGCATTCGCCCAGTAAGGCCCCCATCCTCCGGACTTAGCAAGAGCTGGAGCAACCCTCTCCGGTAGGTTACACCCTTGTTGGATGGGTGGCACTATTTTTTGGACATATCAAGGTGTCGAGCATGCGCGCCCTTGAAGGCTCCGACTACCACAAAGAAATAAAAAATGGGAGCTGATTGCTAAATCTTTGCAGGCACATTTTGTTCCCTCCGGCCTGGATACCAGCGTGAATGAGGATTTCTTCTAGCTAGGATACCAGATTCTTCCTCGGGGTTACTGAACGATAGCCACTTTGTTACGGGTGGTAATTCTACTGTTTATAAAGGTCATTTTAGGAAGGAATATCGATTGGTCAATAATCT
Source organism: Pissodes strobi (assembly GCA_016904865.1). Taxonomy (NCBI): domain Eukaryota; kingdom Metazoa; phylum Arthropoda; class Insecta; order Coleoptera; family Curculionidae; genus Pissodes; species Pissodes strobi. The sequence continues at coordinate 123,026 of MU184729.1, forward strand.
CTATTGTCTTTTCTCGATAAGTTCGTACCTGTCTAGGTTTCTGACAAGCAGTATTTTAATTGACATTTAAGGATTTTTAGTTGAATGTCAGCCGATAGTTTAGACGTGTTCATAGAGTTGTTTCTGCTATTTGATCCAGTAGGAGGAGAGAAAACAGAAGAAAACTGTTGTTGTTGATTTTGTAAGGCGCTTGTTGAGCTATTACGAGGACTGGTATTGACCGACCTACATGGTGGACATCTGATTGTAGTTTAACCTTTTAGTAAATATTAATTTGATAGTAATCTGTCATTCAGCGCCATCTGCCAAGTAGTTTTATCTTTGAATTGAATATAACAAATTGGCTGCTAATTGTGCCATCTTAAAACCATTGATTCCCAACTTTCGCAAATCTTGGGATAAAATAGGGAATAGTCGTCTAAATTTATATAGACCAGATGATATACCTGTTTTTACTCTGAAAAATGTATTTGTGTGTTAACCTCACCCATTGCACACATTTTTAGCAATTTTCTGAACACGAGATTCTGGCCAAAGTTATAGAAAAATATTTTTTTACAACCAGTATACAAATCTGCATCATAAGAAGAAGTTACTAATTACCGTGCAGTTTATAATCAATCAGAGATATCTAAACTACTGGACTGGTTTATGCGGATTTTTCTAAGGCGCTCGACCATCGAAGTAAACTTAATATTTTGGATATTTTTCATCCTATTCATTTATGGATATATGATTTGGTGAACTGAAAGAACCTAAATGGTGAAGATGGGAGAGTTAATTTCTGATGAGATCAAGGTTTCTTCTCGAGTACCCCAGGGTTCTCACTGCGACCCTGTACTATTTTGCTTGTTTTTAAAGGATTTGACATAGAAGTTGAGAAATATTAGTGGCTTGCTGTTTTCTGACAACACGTCAAGCTCTTCAGAGGGATTATGTCTCTGATGGATGCTATTTTCCTTTAGCTTTTTTAAATGGTGGGTGTAGATAAATGGCAAGTGTATATAAACAAATCCTCTCCTCATTGCAATTTTTTCCGATCTATATGATTCTCTCGAGTTACAGCTGGTTCACCAGACTAACGTGACACCCTGTATATGTATAAACGTTGCTTCATATATATTTCTCCTAAAAATAACAATGATATTTAAATCTTTGGTAGGTGTTTATTGACTTTTGTTTCGATTTCGGATATATATTTTAAATGTGTTTATTAATGTTTTTTATTAGCATTCCATAAATATTGTGGTTACGACACTGATACATCTGTTTATTCGTTTTTTATGTAACATAAAAATAACGAAATTTAATGAGATTAAAATAGGTCAATAGATAAAAGTCGTAAATATATTTATTAAGCTGGCTATTTTGCATAAAAATAATGCTTGTATAGGAAAATTTAGGTATTTTGATCGGGTATTTTTCTTTTTTAAAGCATATGGGACTTTTAATAATAATGAGGGTTATCGTTGATTTATGATTTTTGGTACGAGAGAACTTTGCATTCTTTGTTACGAAATATCTGCACTCGTAATGCTAGTATAACAAATAGGTATCTTTATGATTGCACGCTATTCTACGTAATATCTTGATACTTGGGTACACGCTCGAACGCAAAAAGCCAGAGTATAAACACCCTAATGCAATAAATGCGCTTAAAGTACTTTCTCAGGTAAAGATATTCAATTTATCTCATCCATCGTTGTTCACTCCTATACCTATTTCTCAAAACTTTGGAAGAAAGTAGAATATGGTGTTTATGAAAGTGTATAAAAAGCACAGTAGATTTTTGCAAATAATTTATAAATGTTATCGTGAAGCCACGCCTTGGTTGGCGTGCAGGTTATGTAGCTCAGATTAAGATCGATCTACGTCAGATGAGAAGAGATGATAAATACACTTTGGTAAAAACAATAACAATATCTGTTTGTCAAAGTCTTAATAAAGATACAGTGTAACCGATTACTAGAGTACGAAAGTTTTTTCGGTTGAGTGATAATTTTAAATATTTATATGTCTTAGTCAGTATGGCTATAGGGTCAGCAGATGAAAGAACGGTATTTGAGACTTAAAACAAGCCCAGTGAAATTCCAACTGGTAGTGTGCTGTAGCCGGCGCCATATCCTTTAACTTACTAGGTTTATCGGAGATAGACGGTACTATACTATAGTCATTGAAAGCTACCACTTGACCTGTGTGTGTCAGGTGAACCTAGACAAATGCAGAAGGTACAAACTTTCTGATATACAATCTTCTTATAGGGCATCGGGCCATAATAGGGAATTTACCACTTAGCCTCCACGGCCTGCCTCCCGAGCCTTTAAAAATATAAAATTGCAATTTTAATTAAGACGTTTTGTCCCACCACATGTTATCAGTGCTTATTATTATTTCCAATTTCCCCACGACTAGTACCTATAGTGAACGCTAGAGCCGATCGTAGGCAACTATATTATTAATACAAGCAAAGCAATATTGTTTATCGACCCAAAAATGCCGCGAGCATCTAAAAAAGCGTGTTTATAAAAATGTAGCAATTAACCTATTTCTAATTTTATGGGGCCGTTAAAAGCATTTTAAAAAATCGTAAACTGCTCCGGAGTTGCACAATGCGCTTCCGAAAATAAACGCGTCCCGCTGAGGTTGTGTATGGCACCAGATGTGAAGTTTTTGTTCAACGGGAAACGGCGCGGCGACTTGGTTACTTTCTACTCCTAGACTTATGTTGATTTTGGTATGACTCAATATGAGAGCAGCTATAATTGGTCTGGTACTTTGGTACAGTAAACCGTTCGATGTGCGCTGATGTAAACAATACTGCAAATGGCATTACATATGTTAAATAGATTCAAAAAACATATTACTAAAAAAAAAATCAAAAACATGCCTCACAAAATTGAGAAATCAGTTACAAATTAAATGTTTACAGTAACTGAACAAACTCCTTAGCATTCCGAAATAAATGAAATGAAATGAATCTCGGACAAGTTAATAATAATATAGGGATAATAAAAATGTGGCAATGGAATACATATCTTGATCTTAGTTTACTCTTCATGCCATAGTTGAGTCCAATTCAAATACCTATTTTCAAGATGTCTCCAAAATGCTCATTAAAATGAGAAAATGGTTACAGCGAGGTAATATTTCTAAGTAAAAATTTAATGTAAAATTTAAAGATATAGAATATCCAGACTAATCCAACTAAAGTAATTTCTTTTTGTGAATTTCTGTGTCATAGATTAATACACCCCTATCACATTGGCGACATCGACAGTTCAATGTATATATATATATATATATATATAATATATACAGGATGTCAATTTGAAAACTTCCCACCCTTAATATCTTTCTTGCAGTTAAAAATATGAAAAATCGAAAAGACACGTCAATTTTATTTGTAAGGGGGACACTTTAAATGAATGCTTTTAGCCTTCTTGTTTCAACCCCCTAGGAGGGGTAGATGTCACCCTGAGAATCTTAAATGGGAATGGAGGTCAAGTGGCACATCGTTTTAAAGGGCGTTCAATTCTCTTTTCAGTGGTATCCTACTTTGTTGCTTTTTGTCCAGAGGTTTCCGAATAATCGCGTTTCAAAGTTGCAGAAACAATAAAACTTGCCTGCATTGAGATTTTGGTTTTCAGGTTAGTGTTTACAAAAAATTATTGCATTCGGTCTGCTTGTAGTAAAAATGATTAGAAGATTAGGTGGCACCATGGGCGTAGCCAGACATTTTTCTAGAGGGGGGGCGATCTACTAATAAACACCAAACATCATAAACATTAGTGTTTTTTTTCTCAAATTCCAATAAGTGGCAGCTTTCAGGGTGGGGGCATGGCCCTCCCTTGCCTCATCCTTGCTACGCCCATGAGTGGCACCGTTTCAAACTTAATTTCGGGATTTGCAAAGTATCCTCGAAAAATTTACATCAAAAAGTAATCTAATAAAATTTCGATGGTACTACGAGTACCTAGTTAATTTGCGTTCATTCGATGTCTTATCAATGAAATTCCACAAAAAGCCTTGCTATTCTATCAACAAATTCTAAAAATACGTTGTTTAAAAAAAAACATGGTCAGCAAATTTAAAAGATGTAGCCAAAAACAGGAATATTATTGTTAATTCGCTTTTGCTTGTTATTGGGCTGTTCAGTGATAACTTTTATTAAGTGCATAATATGTGAGAATGGTTTATTCTCTTCAAGAAAGAACTGAAGTTATTTTAATTTATGGAGAGGTTGGAAAGTGCGCACGAAGGACGGCATTGGTTTTCAATGAAAGAAATCGAAATCGTGAAGTAAGTCACAGATATGTGCTGGATTTGGTGGCAAAGTTCTCCGAGACTGGTTCGGTGAGTAATAAAAAAAGAAATAACCTACGAGTGATGAATGAAGGAGCTCAAATTGAGGTTTTGGGATTTTGCTGCAGAGCCCACCAACTCCATTCGGACTGTAGCAGAACAGACAGGAATATCACACGAGACTGTAAGAAAAACACTGAAAATGCATAAACTCCATCCATACAAAATGCAGATACTTCAAGAACTCTATGACGATGATTTTGATAGAAGAATAGAATTTTGTGAATTCATGAGTCGTCAAGTTAACGCCATCCCTAATATTCTGCCGAATATTTGTTTCAGCGATGAATATTCATTTTTTCTAAGTGGAAATGTTAACAAACAAAATTGTCGATATTGGAGTGACGAAAACCCGCATATTTTTCGAGAAGGACGTACACAATATCCTCAAAAAGTTAATGTTTGGGCTGGTATTCTTGGAAATGTCATTATTGGTCCTTTATTTATTGAAGGAGACTTGTCAGGTGATCTGTACCTTAATATGCTTGAAGAGACTATTGATCCTCTTATCACCCATGAGCTAGAAAATTTAAATTGATGCAGAGGGTAATTCAGTTTTACAGGAGGATTTGTTAACATTCCAGCACGACGGTGCTCCACCTCATTATTTTCTTCCGGTCCGACAGTGGTTAAACGAGAGATTCCCGGATAGATGGATTGGCAGAAGGGGACCAATTGAATGGCCTCCAAGATCACCGGATTTAACACTCTTAGACTTCTTTCTTTGGGCACATCTTAAATCCATTGTTTATAAAACACAACCTGCTGATATTGATGATCTTAAAAGGCGAATTGCAGCAGAATGCCGATCAATTCCCGGTGAACTTTTCCGAAATGTTAGGGAGGAATTCGAAAACAGATTTTATTATTGTTTACAGGAAAATGGACAATATTTTGAACAACTTATAAGATAGTGCGTAAGTAGATCCCATATGTTGTATTGGAGAAATTTCTCTTCCGCAAATAAAAAGTTATTTTTGTCAAAGTAAAATAATCACTAAATAAGTAATCAATTGTTTAAACTAGATTTTCTACCTGTTATTCAACGATTTTAACGGTGTAACCTACTCTTCTAATGATTTGTACTACAAGGAGACCCAATCCAATAATTTTTGTGTAAGCACTAACCTGAAAACCAAAATCTCAATGCAGGCAAGTTTAATTGTTTCTGCAAATTTGAAACGCGATTATTCGGAAACCTCTGGACAAAAGCAACAAAGTAGGATACCACTGAAAAGAGAATTGGACGCCCCTTAAAACGATGTGCCACTTGACCCCCATTCCCATTTAATATTCTAAGGGTGACATCTACCCCTCCTAGGGGGTTGAAACAAGAAGGCTAAAATTTTCATTTAAAGTGTCCCCCTTACAAATAAAATTAAGGTGTCTTTTCGATTCTTCATATTTTTAACTGCATTTTGGGGGGCCCCCTTTTAAGGATACTTACCTAGTATCTATCATATTAAAAAAATATATATAAAATTACGCCAAGTAGTTTAGAAGTTATTCAGGAAAAACCGATTTCCAGTGGCGTCATTTAGGGCCCGTGTAGGAAAAAAAATTGATATGAACTTATAATGCTATTTTCACTTCGTCTATATGAATCGTGGAGATTGCCTACATATTCTGGGACACCCTTTATATCAAAATTAAAACAAAACATTTAACAGTTCATGTGATTTTTTATTAGTAATATTAATTTTTGGACATTTTCAGATGTCAGCGATGTTCTGATTAGTTTTACAATATTGCCAGCTTCAGAAAAAAAATTGTTCAGAAAAAGCAGACCCTGCTGGTATTGCTAAGCAGCGGGCTGCCATGCCAATTTTTTAAATTTTGGAAATTTGAGTCGCTCTTTCCAATAAAATAATGGATCGCTTTCTATTATTTGAACTCGCTTATGTAAATATAGTTGGGTCTCTTTCTCAAAATCAAGGGTTTGAGTTTGTGCACTCCTTTGATTTCTTTGTAGAAGTTGTTTAGTGGCCGGAAAGAAAGAACGAGACAAATGAAATATGCAATGAAATCACACACTATTCTGGTAAGGCTTTATACCTGCAAAAGGCTTAAATTTGCAACTGACTGAGAGGTTTCCGGACTTCCCGGGGATAAATGTGTGGCTTGGTCATGTAAATGGCTGCTATTGATGTTTTGTTGTAGTTGTAGGTATAAAGCTAAGGGTGGATTATCTTTTAAAACATTCATTATCTTTTTAATAACATTCTGCTCGTCTTCGTCTTCAGTAAATAATTCAGCTTTATAACGAGAATCTAAGACCGCAGTAATTAATAAAGATAATTTTCTTTAATAAAAATTAAGCGGTTCTTCAGTACTGCTAATAATTCCTTTGCGAGTGATTTTACACCTTCTACTTCTGAATAACATTTTAAAACAATTTCAATGCCCTTATTAGTTAGTGGATAAATATCCGCTAAAGAAGCAGAATGATCACTTAGTGTTTCTGTAGTTTCTTGAAACGGTTCCAAAATTTTAACTACTTTTTCAGCAAGCAGGCAGTCATTATGCGACATGTGCATAAAATTTGTGAAGGAAGAAACAACTAAAACATGTAAAACGAAATATTTCAGATGTTAAAAAAAATATTAGAAACATAACTACCTTAGGACAAATCCCAATAACACGAGGAGGAACAGTATCTGAAATCAGATACATGGTTTATGATACGTTATAGTCAAATACCATCCATAAACACGCAAAATGCTTAACTCGGATCCGAAATTTTAACACTTACCTCAACTGAGACATTTATACCTATTTAGGATGACATTTTTAAATTCCGTAGTAGTGGCTCACGCATTGATTATTACGAATTCATAATTACGCTTGTTATATTATGCGGCTATTATTAAATGGGTGCAGATAATAGTATATTATGTAGACCATAATAAACGAAGAGGGCCATTACACGAGCCGCTTGCTTCGAGTATTTTAATCATCAGAATGTATTATGGTTCATTATACGTGAGGCAAATACTATACATTATCAACAATCATCCTTAAATACATACGATACTAAACTAAAACACGAAATTTTAGCCGGTGGTATTCTGGTTCTAATGGCACAACGGCAATAGAAGGTAGTGCACGGAACAGGGATGCCCATGACTGAACAAAATTGAAGAACCCTTGAGATGACCGACATTCAAAATTGGACCAGTAAATGCAGTTAATGATGATGATACTATTTTATTGCCGTCGTGGAAATATCGCACTTCCGCTGGTAGGCCAAAGAAAGTCTGTCATTGAGGTTCACTTCAAAATTGGCTGGGAGATTGAATACTTGCTGATCTCTAGGGATATTTATTTGCTATGTAGATTGCCTGATTAGCCATGTACGACTAGTTGTCAGATTAAAGACGGAAATAAAAAGTACTATTTCATGCAGATGGTGCAACCTTCCAAGCAATATATTAAATGAGAATGTCTCAGCTATTTATTGAAAAATATATATATTTTCCTTCCTGTTTACAAAATGAGCAGCAGAGTGGGGATACACAACTTACTTCAATATTGTTGGATTTCACCATGGCCAGATTTCAGCTCAGTACCTATTTACAAAGTTTTCTATTTATTATTTAAACTAAAAAAATATTTAAACATTTGAATTTAAAATAGAAAATGTCCAATAGGAGATGCTGTACATTTAAATAGATTGTAAAAAAATCTAGAGAACAACTTTATGTATTGTGTATTCTGTAATATAGGTTGATGATATTTAATGACTTGTGTTGCCCGATGGGCTTGAACGCGCACGTGCTAAATTCTCATTAGGACTATTTGCCAGAAAATATAAACGCAGTAAGAACAGGGGGAAAGATACCACCAAGACATTAAATAGACAGGACGGAGATACTAGGGAAAATGGAAAACATCGTAATAGCAGAGTTTTACTCAGAATTCTCTGAATATGTTTACATTAAAAAATGCCTCAGTAGCATCGAATTGTAATTTTTATCAAGGCCCAACATTTCCCTACACTTTTATTATTGAAAAATATGCTCAAAAATCGTCTCGTTTGCCTTTAATTCCGGAAATAGTGTATTTATTGTCCAGGCTAATTGCACTTTAAGTCGAAAAAAACATGGCGCAAGATACAAAGGGCCATGTCGGATCTGCCATAAAATAATAAACGTTTTTTATACATAGTTAAAACCACCCCCATCGTGAAGAACATTTTAAGTTTTTATTATCTGTTTACCCTAGACTGAAAAAACTGTTGCGCAAATTGTAACGGCTCTTTTCCTTTTACCTTAAGCAATAAAAGCTTTTTTGCCACGTTTTCTCTATTTAGAAATAAAAAGCGATATTATGCAATTTGTAACGGTTTTATGACGAGGGTTTTGTTCAGTAAAAAAGTCATTTATTAGCTTGATTTCTTTGCTGACATTTTATGCTTCTTTTGTAAAATATATTTGCATTTGATTTTCTCCGATTTCTTTTTTTATTAGCCTCCGCACAGTTGCATAACACAGTCTGCAGTTCTTGAAATCATAATTTTGATCTTTCTAATATTTTATTTAATAAATTCTTTTTAATGTCGCATTAGTTTCTCCCATCGATGCAGCTGATGGTATAAATGTTTTCTTAATTTTTCTAATACCACTTTGCTTCTAGATTTGGCTTCATTAGAGCTGTCGAAACGCATTTTCAGTGACAAACAAAATTTATAAAATTATCACTAAAATATAATAGGTAATCTTCCTCTACTCATAATTATTCTTAAATATTCTAGAAATGCTTCATTAATTTTAAGTTAGATTGTCCAAACTTTCTTCCTCAGTTTAGAACTTAAGCATGAGTGGTGTTATACTTAAAGGTAGTGAAAGTATTAATCGAAGCTCTGAAGCCGCAACTTTTCTTGCCTTTTTAAATTCATTGTCTTTCTTAGAGAGTTATATAAAATATCGGATATTTGGAATGTAACATCTTAAGATTCAACAGGATTTTTCGGATATCTTTCAGTTGTCCAATGTTTCAAAAGATCTCGAAAAAAAATGCATACTTCGTGTGTAGATCTCATGGAATCATTGGATTTTCTGTCCAAAAATGCAGATTTTAATTGAGATGTACGTTCTGCAGCTGAGAACCTCAAAACAAGTTGGTCAAAATGTGAAACAATTATGGAAGCACGCCTACATCATATATTTTAAAATATTTTACATAACAAGACCAGTCTCACAATATATTCAAACAACAGCATCAGATCTATTAGATATTTATTAACGGATGATTAACAAGGTCTAAAAAGCATTTAGAAAGAGGTAATATTATTGGAAAGTTAGTAATTTAATTTTTGTCATGGTAAAGGCAGACTGGTAGACGTTAAACTAGGGAATGAATTTCCCAAGTGAAGATAGAGAAGAGTAAGCCATCTCTTGACAAATATGCTTCTGATGAACCGGTCAAAACAAGCATGAAAACTTCCACATCGAATCACGCTGTGTTATATGGATACGGTAGTCAATACTGTCACGAATTGTTTTTTTTATCCGTGACGCCACGCCTTGCTTAGCATGCAGGCAGGAGAATAGCTCAGATTCGGAATCGCTCTACGTCAGGTGAGAAGAGATGATAAAGGAGACACGTTGATAAAAACAATAACAAGTTTATTAACCAACAAACTTAACAACAGTTAACTGTACGCGAGTAATAATAAATGTGTGTTTTTTATAGATGAATTAAATGAGTTTACACTATACCCAATTAATACTATATTAATGTCTTCTCGAGGGAGGCTTCTGGCTCCTTGGTCACTGTTTTATTAATAAAGGCTATGCGAGCTGGGTTGTCTTTTATTTATGTACTTGTTTTAATATTTATATGATAAGTTTTTTAGTGTCTCTCAATGACGTGTAGGTTAATTTAAGACACATATTACTAAGGCACTTTTGATACTTTACTCGTAGATTCGACTCTCACTACTTTTTAGAAATCCCTTAGGTGCCGTATACCTATGTACATGTACATCCAGGTTGGGTAGGGGCCTGATCACCCTGTACCTGTGTACAGAGGATATTTAGGTTGCGGGATAGAATAACTAGCAGAGTACGCACTTTTGCGCCTGCACTCAACTCGTCGAGCGGAGTTAAGAGAGGCCCGAAAGTCTTATGAATTTGGTGTTTGCCTGCGTATTTATATTTTACAAAATGCTGATGGCTGCAACGTTAAGGACTAAAATCGCTCCCGTCGAACGCTCTAGTTGTTTATGTTATGTTAAATGTGAATGTTTATATAACATTTTTCAAGTTCAAGTTCAAACTTAGGACAGGGTGATATTTACTTAGTAGGTTTATGCATTTTACTAGTTCACGCATTCCCCCTCCCTGATAACGTTGGTCCCCAATGTTTTATCCAGACATCTTTGCTTTAGATGAGAGAAAAAATACCTCAATTCGAAAAGACACATAGCATTTCACAATATCTTACCATAATTTATTACATATTTCGTCAGTGGGCGTGTTCTAGCTTAGATCCAATCATTTTCATTTCATTTTGTAGTCTTCCATGCAGTTTTAAGTCGTCGTGTGGCCCGGCGCCTCCACAATACTGTCATGAATTGGTTTTTTATCCGTGACGCCACGCCTTGCTTAGCGTGCAGGAGAATACCTCAGATTCGGAATTTGGGGGGTGATATTTACATAGTAGGTTTATACATTTTAGAGTTCACAATATCAAATAGATAAGCAAAGAGATAAACCAAGACGACCTCAAATTATGTTCTTAATATCCAACAATTTTAAATTTAATTATAATTCAACGCCTGAAAGGATTAGGGAAGCGTTGTTCTGTTTACTGGTAACTACAATCTTTATAAATATACTCCTAGTGAAGACAAAAATGACGAAATAAATATTCAGAAGGTACAAGAAGATCATTCTCTTCCTTTCAGTAGATTAAAATTAGACCAAGGAATAGATTAAGGGACGATCTGTTGACATCTTGATGATAAAGAACATAGAGAGATCGCTTCTGAGGATTGGACAATGAAGGCCTTAAAAATGCTGTGGAAGCTTCAAGTAAGTACGCTACTAAGAACATCTCTAACGTATTTAATTGATACCTTTTCCTGGGTACTGAATAAGACCAGAGCCGTCTATGCATGTAACGCGCAAAGCCTATTACATTCGGTTATTTATAAAAATATATATTTTATAAAAATAAAGGATCCAATGGTGAATGCTCAAATTATCGACCTATTTCCCTTCTACCAATTTTATCATTTTGAACAAAACAATGTCTTCTTTCAAAATCAGTTTAGTTTTAGAAACCAAAAGGAGCACTACCCTAGCCATTGACTGTCTTATGAAACGTGTTTTGGGGGGTTGACATCTACGCCGCATGTCTGGACTTGACCAAAGCTTTTGATTACGTCTCACATAATATCTTTCTCTCCAAACTACCACATTATGGTTTTCAGGCAGAGAGTATTCAATTAATAACCTC